>JBBPCX010067869.1:0-12789 GCA_037974365.1 Hydrocynus forskahlii | reverse complement strand
CCAGTGTGCACTACAGGAGGAAGTGCGCAGTGCGCACTACGCCTACATTGCAGTGCACTGAGCCAAGTGCGCGATTTTGGACACACTCATTGTACTGTGTATATGACTGAAATGACAATAGATCAGTGTCAATTTCGATCCAGCTATCACCATGGCAACCATTTCAACATGAGGCAGGGCAGGTCAAAAGTATGGATGAAATAAAAAAAAACAGTGTTTTTGGGAGGGGAGAGAGGGAGGGGAGAGAGAAAAAAAGACAGAAAAAGAAAGAGGGAAAAAAGAGAGGAAAAGAATGAGGGGGGTGTGAGATAGAGATAGAAGAGAAGGGAAACCAGAGAGAAAAAAACAGCTAGCTTTATCTGGATTGTATTTAATTTAATTTTGCACGTACTAGGCTTGTGCCTCTGTGACTCTGCATGTGTGTGTGTGTGTGTTTGTGTGCGTGTGAGAGAGAGAGAGTGTTTCCCCTGTTTCACCTGTAGCTGCTGAGTAAATCTATCATATGTTGAATTGCTACTAAGTGTCACCACAAAAATGGCAGCGATATATTCTCACATAAAAGTGCTGGAAGGTCAGTGAGAGTCAGTTGCAGAATGAAAGATAAATCTATTAGCCAGTTATGTTGAAAATTAATTGCGACACACACTGATTTGTCATTCTGAAGCATTGCCTGTTTAATTTAGTGGCAGAACAATTCAAATGGAATAATCCGTTATGATGTGACTGCCTCTTCATTAAGATGCAGTGGTGACTGAAGTCCTTCATTCTGATTCAGCACTGAACTGACCCCAGACCAGCCTGGAAAACGTACACAGATCAATGTAGACTCAATATACCATTAATGTTCCATTAATATAGAGTAGACCATAGACACTGGCAAAACATTTGTGCCACATTTAAGATCAAAGTCTAATAAACATTTACTGTTCAAAAACAAACTATTATAGAATGAACTAGATTAATTATCAAACAATCTGTAAAAAATAAATATATTTTATATGATATTAGAATCTTATTGTTTAAGAAATAATGCTTAACATAAGCAACGTTTGTCTGTTAATGGAATAAGACAATTTCACTATATAAAAATCTATTGCACAAAAACACGCAAAAATGTTTAGAAATACAAAGGGATAGAAAAGTGTCATGCCGTGCAGGTATGGAGGACACAACTGCGGGATAGACTGCAGAGCAAACAAGTTTTAAAGACATAGTATGAACTCAAGAGCTCCAAACAAAACAAGTCCTTCCCAGCACAGGTGCAGGTTCCAGAACACAGAAGTCCGTCCACTCCCAGTAGGACTAAGGCTTGAGGCAGCTGTCCGAGTCACCATAGATACTTTCAGGCTCACTCGTAATGGTGGCCAGTAAGGTGGTCTGCTTCTCACGGACCCGTTTGAGGTGAGAGCCTTCTCACCGGCTTCAGCCTGTAGAGACAGAGGGGAGACACAGAGAGAGAGCAGACTATCACTGTCTACCGTGCATGCCTCGGGGAAGCCTTAGCCTAGCGGTGTTTCCCTCCGGACTCATGGGAGGCAGGCAGAGCTGGACTGGCGAGGCACAAATCCCTGTTCCCTTCGTCCCACACAAGGTGTGATAAACCCACACAGACACAACTAGTTCAGGAGATCGGTGACCGCATGTCCTCTCTCTGGACTGGCTAGCTTTTAAGCTGTGTCACACAGAGAGGTCTAGACACAAACAGCCAGTCAAGAGACTGAAACGTTTGCTCTCAACTCAGGGACACTTAACATGAACACGAGACAGGTGTACCTGTAATCAGGTGCCTAGCAACCCAGCTGACTCACATGCAGAGCCTCCAGCCTCTACACCTGGGTTGCCCCGAAGTCCAGACACACCAACACATGACATAACAAGGACACTTAATACTCAGGGGACGGATGGCGCTGGGGGTGTGACCGAGGGAGCCCGGATGTGACAAAAAGCTTGTGACCACCAGTAAAAAGACTTCTATTTGGAATTTCTGCTCCTGTGAGACACAGGTCTGAGTGTGCTCCAGCCTCAATTACACACACCCCCAGCCCAGGTCACATTTACACACAGCTGAGACTGATTACAACTTGCTGAGTATACCTGCTCAAAATCTATTGGTTTTCCACAAAATCTTGGTTTTTGAAAACTACCCATTTTGTTTGTGTGCCTATCCTAAGTTTTCCTTTTTCAAACATCATTAAAGGGCACATATTAGACCTCTTTTTATACAAAATATGTTCATAAAGATCTTTGCACAAAATCACTCTCACATAAAGAGATCTCACCAGCTCTATTCTTGACAGTTTCAGTCCCTTTCAAAATGAGCTGTTTACGGGCCCTGTTTCTTTTATGCATATAAACTGTTGCTGGTCATGCCCCACCCATCCCATGCTTACGCTGCACGTTTACCACACAGGAAAATGGCAGTAAAAAGAGGCACTATCCAGCCCTAAATGTTCGACCCCGAGTTGGGCCCAGAGCAAGACGAACACATCACTTCATGAGTGACTTGCCTTTGCCTATAGCCATAGCACTCAGCGTCTTATGCGTGCTCATAAAACCAGCACAAAAATGGTGGATCTTCAACTAATCTTGTGGGTGGGGGCTTGACAGATGAGGGGTGGGTCTATGCAAATTTCCATATCCTGATGTCAGCCATCCAAATGGCTCATAGAAGAATATGATTCCTGACACCAAAATCTTTCAATTGACTCACAGAAAACATATGGATGTTTTTTTGTGTGCTTGGAGTGTTTATAGGAGCAGTAGAGACCCAAATGGAAATACAAAAGGATGCAAAAAGTGAGTTTTGCATAATATGTCCCCTTTAAAGACTTTGCCTTATATGGACCAAGCATGTGAAAGAAATGCAAACTGAAATGGCATGCAGGGATGACAACCTGAATCTGTAGATTTGCTTGTCAGCATGGCTAATAGACTTGACAATCTCTTGCACCACAACCTGAACCCATACAAATGGGAGAAACAATGACGCAGGCGGCTGGGTTTGTGGTGCTGCTGTGGTGAAATGGGACATCTTGTCACCAAGTGCCCAAATAGGCCTGCAGCTCCCAATAAAAAACATACCTCTAATTTTGGGTAAAGTCAGGCTAAATCCTCATCTCTTTCCAGTGCCGACAACCTTCTGCTATGTTTTCAGCACTCATATACTCTGGTGTATGAATTTCATGGATGAGGACTCAGTCATTTTCCTTAAGATCCCTATTAAACCATTACAGACACATCTCAGTATCCTTATAACTTTCACTTTAGAAGACATCCACCAGGAGAACTGCCCCTTTTAAAAGTACATATGGCAGTTTTTTTCCGGACCCAGTTTATAAATAGTGTCATATTCCCCTGACTGTTACCTTGCCCAGCCACATGCATTGACATTCCCTCACTTTCCAGGGGAAATTTGGAGTAACGGAGACTCTTACATCTGGATATCATCCTCAGCCTAACAGCCAAGTAGAGATGGCAAAGGAGGAACTGATATGTTCCTACATAGTTATTGTCAAGATCAACAAATGGCCTTGGCTAAGTTTTTCCCTTTTGCTGAATACACCCAAAAGTCATTGAAGTGTTACTCCTCTGGTCTAATCAGAATACACACGCACAAGCTTTAGCAGACAGTTATTTCCAGAGGACAGATGCTTTTTAAAGCCATAAGATGTGAGGAAAAGCAAACTGTCCACCTGTGTAGTCCGATTACAATTACCAACCTGGAGACTGAGTGTATTCGTCTACAAGGGCTCCTTCAAGATCACAGAGGAAGTCAGTAAGGTTACCTTAAAGAGCCCTGCCGATGCAAACTTCACCAAATACATCTCAGCTGGAACAATTCAACTTTGGAATAAGTTTAATTGTTCCAGCTATTACAAATGTTCTACATGTACCTAAGTGAATATTAAATTGGTAGCAAATCCAAGATTTTTAAGTACTTTGCAATTTGCTGCGTGGTTCAATCACCAATCATCACTCATGCACTACAATTATTAATAATAAAACGGACTGTAATTTTTATATCTGATTCTGACGTATTGAGGCAGGATATTTTTTTTGGACCCATAGATTCTAACAAAGTAGCTAGTGAATCTAAAGCTGCAGCATATGAAACAGCCTGTAACAGTCTAGTGAAGCATGACAACAATGCTCTTCACAGTCCTCTAGTCAGTTTTGAATTATTTTAGCTGATGTTAGACAGACTCTGGGCCTGGTTTCATATATCTGTGCTGCAAAATAGTTGCAGTCTGACCGCAGTAAATAATGAGGCTAATTACTCAAACCCTAGCTCTACTGTCACTAAGCCCAGCCATACTTCACTCACTGCTGCAACTGGAAAATTGAAAAATATCCAGTGAGGACGAAAATGTCTTTTTGATTTCAGAGGTCAGAGGAGAATGAGCAGACTGGTTCAAGATGATAGAAAAACAACATTAGCCAGCTAAGAATCGGAAACTGAGGCTACAATTTGCACAGGCTCACCAAAATTAGACAATACAAAATTGGAAAAACGTTGCCAGTTCTGATGAGTCTCGATTTCAGCTGCAACATTCAGTTGGTAGGGTCAGAATTTAGCATGAAAACATGAAAGCATGGATCCATCCTGCCTTTTGTCAATGGTTCAGACTGGTGGTGGTGGTGTAATCTGTGCTTGTGGTGAAATTCGCATCATAGATGTGCAGCTGACAAATCTGCAGGAACTGCGTTATGCTATCATGTGAATTTGGACCAACACCTTGTTGAATCTATCACAAAGAATTAAGGCAGTTCTGAAGTAAAAAGGGGGTCCAACCCGGTACTAAGAAGGTGGCTGGTGAGTGTGTACAGTAAACCCCCGAAATTCGCGGAGCGCATGTGAATTGTGAATGTGGTAAAAAAAAATTTGAATGTGCTAAAAAAAAATGTGAATATGCTAAAAAAATGCCTATTTTTATGTACAGTTTACACTGAACTGCTGTATGTAAAATGTTACACATATATATACTGTATGCTAATTCATGCAAGCACATTTTTTTTGTTATGCACTGTCGTTTTATTTGGTATAAGCAGGGTTAATACAGTAATAATTTAATTTAATTTACAGTAATAAAAATACAGAACTTTAAGAAGAACAAAATGAAAAACACGAGAACATTCAAAAACACAAGCACAATCACAGGGACCAATGACAGACAAGAATGAAAACAAGACACACGTGAAATACATTCCTCAAATCAGAATACAACCAAGAAGCAGGGGTGACCCCTACTGGCCACCCCAAGAACCAGAACACAAAACAACAAAACAAGACTAGAACCAAAAACCCCGAACCCAAACCGTGACAAAATGTATATAGGTATATTTTATATGGAAATGTAGCTGAAGTTACATTAATGTTTGTTACAAAATTAGTACATTATATTTTTTCTCAATAATTGAATGCTAAAATGCATGAAAAATATAGTAAATAAATACAGAGGATATCTGTGGCATCCGCAAATTTGTGGGGGTTTCCACAAACAATTATTAGTACAGGTTTAAAAAATCCCAAACTAATCCTATGGGGGTTTACTGTATATATATGTATTAGGGATGCACCCAAATGATTTTTTTGGACCGAAACTGAAAAACGAAAATGAGGAAACATTTGGCTGAAAACCGAAACCAAAAACCGAAAGAAATTATTATTATTAAATTATTAACAGAATACATCTGTCACAAAACAATGAAATATGTATTTAATATTTATTATATCATTCAAACAACGCACAATATAAAATAAAATTTTAAATAAAATATTTTACTTGGCACCACTCATGAATAGCCTAAAGGCAGGATAGCTGAAATATTATACAATTAAATATCTTCTCTCATAAACCTAGTGAAATCAAGTGCATTTTAATATTCTGAACTAAGTTCATGAACAAAGTGCATTCAGAACAAGTGCTTTAAAAACTGTTGAAAGATATAACAACATTCTCTGTCGGCCAATAACAAAATAGTGTATTAAAATAAAGACTGGCATAGATGAAAAGTGACCAGTCTGTCATATGTGAACACACCACAGACACACTGTGAACAGCACAAAATTCAACCTCTGTATTTGACCCATTCAAGTGAAGCAGTGGGCAGCCAGGAACACAGCGACCGGGGAGTAATGTGTGGGGACGGTACCTTGCTCAGGGGATCTCAGAGGTTCCTAGTGGTCTTGGGAATCAAACCCATGACTTCCTGATTGCAGGGCAAACGCCTACCAGCTGCCCTTCGAGTGGGTGCTCGAAGGGTCTTGCCTCTTCTGTGCTTCATTCTCTGCATGGTGATCAGGATGTTTTAATTTTATATGATAAATTAATCCCAACGTTGAGAAAGTCTTTGTGCGCCTGCACCCGCTCCTCTCTCATGTGAAATTAAGAAAAAACATGACGCGTCCGCTCTCATTCCTCTGTCTGAACATCAGAACCCGACCGGGCTGTTCTCCTGTAGGTTCTGCCCCAGGAGTCCGCCCAAATCAGCCTGCACTCCAGCCGGACTGGGGCTCCGAACTCTGGTGGCTCTTTAGAACCATTCATTTCAGACTGATCAGAGGAACCGACTCAGAAAGTATTTGTGGATGCACCCCCTCTAGAACTTTCGGCATAACGCGCTTTACAAACGGCTTTCCGTGTGTCTTTCTTCGATATATATAGAATTGCACCCACACGGCAGACATGCTGACTCTAATCCAATCTGGCGCGTGCATGTTGCGGTTGCATCATCATTGCATCATCACTGTTTCGGTCGTGATAAAAAAAATATTCGGCTGAAACCGAAAGTGCACTTTTTGTGTGCATCCCCAATATATACATATATGTTGTAGTGACCAGTCAGTTAAACAGACACTGGACTGACTGAACTTAAACAGCACGCATGCATACACACACACTCACACACACCCCTCCCAGACTCTATCTAACCCCAATCTCAACACAGATAATCAAAGTGTAAAAGAAAGAACAACAACAATTCAACATTTTTAACAAGTAACTTAAATAACAAAGCCCAAGGTCACCACAATATATAAATACGGAGGATATCTGCGGTACCAAAGAAGGTGAGACCTAGTGCCCCATCAGACTATAGGCCCAGTGCCCCATTGGCCAGTAGCACGAAAAAACTTAGGTCATAGTCTGATAATGTTTGTTGATGTGTCTGTCATGTTGGGTTTCATTATAAAGCTATGTTCATCACAAACACAAAGCTGTAAGTTTCAATACACAATTATGGACTGTGAAAAAGTAATGGAACTTTATTCTGCCAACAAGGAGTTTCATATTTTGAGAAAAGTCATAAAGTAACCATTCCTTCCCCTGTCCCTATGCACCAAATGGCTGCCTCTTCTAATTGGTCATTGGGAAAAGGTAGGGGTGAGATCTTCACCCCTCTGGGCTATATGCCCTGGTTCTCAAACAGACTTTGTGAGCCTTCAGAACGGGACAACCTCTCCGCTCTGCTTCGGCACCTCTGAGACCAACGGCCGGATCTATGAACAACTCTGAAACTCCAAGAACACCACTGAGACCAATGGCCAGACATCTGAACAACTCTGAAACTCTGAACAACTCTGAACAACTCTAAACTCCAAGACCAACACCTGAAACTTTGCTTCATCTCCGAACCAGCTTCTCTCTCATTTTGATAATCTTGGTGCAAGGGTGATCACATGAGTGCTAACCTATGTTTCTGTTACTGGGTTGTATTGTCTACCCATGCTCGCTGTTCAGAGATGTTTGAGCTGTCTCAGTTAATCTTCAGCTTCACCCAATGATACCAATATCAGTCACTACTCATTCCATTATTTCCCACGTCTATTTTGTTTTGTGTTTATGTGTTTATGTTTGTCTTGTACAGTCAATAAATGTCTTATTGTGATCAGTGATCTCTTCTTGTTCAATTAAGTGAAGTTACTTCACGGCTGATACACACCTATGCTCGTAAAGTAATTGAAATTGATCCCAAATAAATTCCCTATCTAAAGCGAAACTCTTTTTAACCGTGGAATCAAGACGAACTTTATAAAGGTTAATTACTGTATTCTTATTGAACCACTTCACTGGATGAGTAGCTTGTGCTGCTATGCACAATGCTCCCCTTTCATGTTCATGCTCCCCTTTCATGCTCGCCTTTGAAGTCCCCTAAGTAATAAACAAATTGACTAATCAGTTAATGAATATAGTGGTGAATCAGCCCTAAGCTAACTCCTACATTTATTCTATTGGAGAATCAACCCTAAACTAAAATTTTCCTACAGGGTGAGAAGCTCAGTCATGTGGGAGGAGCTCAGAGTAGGAGACCCGCTGCTTATCCACTTCGAGAGGAGCCAGATGAGGTGGTTTGGGCATCTGGTTAGGGTGTCTCCTGGACGCCTCCCTAGGGAAGTGTTCTGGGCACATCCCACCGGGAGGAGACCTTGGGGAAGACCCAGGACAGGACTGAAAGATTATGTCTCTCGGCTGGCCTGGGAACGCCTCGGGATCCCCCTGGAAGAGCTGGATGAAGTGACCAGGGAGAGGGAAGTCTGGGTTTCCCTGCTTAGGCTGTTGCCTCCACGACCCGACTCCGGTTAAGCGGGAGAAAATGGATGGAAGGATGGATGGATGGATGAATGGACTTCTCCAGTGCCTTCAACACTATTCAGCCAGCCTGGCTAGGGAGCAAACTGTCTGCTATGCAGGTTCATGCTCCCCTAGTTGCATGGATTTTGGATGACCTGACTGATAGGCCACAGTACGTACGACTACAGGGATGTAAGTCTGACACGGTGTTGTGTAGCACTGGAGCACCTCAGGGAACTGTTCTATCACCGTTCCTCTTCACCCTGTACACATCTGACTTCCAATACAACACAGAGGGCTGCCATCTGCAGAAATTCTCAGATGACTCAACAGTAGTCGGATGTATCAAGGGTGGGGATTACTTGGAATACAGGAGGGCTGTTGACAGTTTTGTGGACACAGTGTGAGCTGAATCAGCTGCAGCTCAACATCCAAAAGACCAAAGAACTGGTGGTGGACTTGCGAAGATCACAATCTCCTGTCACTCCCCTGTCCATTAGAGGGGTGGATGTGGAGATTGTTCAGGACAACAAATACCTGGGTGTACACACTGACAATAAGCTGGACTGGAGAACTCTCTGGCCGCTTACAAGAGGGGTGAAAGTAGGCTGTACTTCCTACATAGACTCCGATCTTTTAGAGTCTGCAACACCATGTTGCGGATGTTCTATGAGTCTGTTGTGGCCAGTGCCATTTTCCATGCTGTGGTGTGCTGGGGTGGTAGCATGAAAGTGGCAGACATGAAGAGACTTAACAAACTGATCATGATCATGTGGTGGGTGAGGAACTTGGCAGCATGGAAACTGTGGCTGAAAGGAGAACATTGTCCAGACTTAAGTCCATCATGGACAGTGTAGATCACCCACTCCACAGTGTGGTGAACCATCTGAGAAGTACTTTTAGCCACAGACTGACCAGCTTAAAGTGCTCCACTGAACGCCGCAGAAAATCATTCCTTCCCACCGCCATCAGACTCTACAACTCCTCCCTCAGTCACACACCCACACAATAATCTGTGCAATAGCCTGCTGCCCCTTTCTTTATATTAATTACAGGTTTAAAAAACTATCATTGTGTGGAAGACTATGTGCATTATTTTTGCTATGATGTGCATCAGTCTATGTGCAATACTGTACAATGTTCTTATCAGGTACAAAAGCATTATTATGTGCAATATCATATGTTGTTCTCTAAATGGTGCTAAGTCACTTAATTATTTGCAATATCTTATGTGTAATAGTTTTCATGTGCAGTATTACTACTTGGTCAATACTTTCATTACTTAATATTACTTAATAGTTCTTAATTACTACTGATCTTCTAATAGTGCAATAACTTATTCCAAACCACCATTTGTGTCAATAGTTTTTCCATTCAGCTGTGTTACTTACTTATAGATAGATATTATACAAAGCATTTCTGTATGCAGCTTAGTCTTTTCATGTTGTGGTTGCTTTCTTTCTACAGATTTTTATTTAGATTCTATTTAGACTTATTTTATTTTATTTACATTATTCTTGTGTCCCTGTGTCTTGTGTCTCTCTGTGTCTGTGTGTTGGGGCAGTGACAATATAAGCAATTTCCTTCGAGATCAATAAAGTTTTCTGATTCTGAGGTAAGTAAGTAAGTGAACTTTATTCATTATTCATACAACTTTATTCATACCATACAATAGAACAACAACGGATGCATAGCTGAACAAAATTGTGTTTCTCCAGGCTCAATGTGCAGACATAAAAGACAAGTGCATGCAAGACAACATACGGACATTACAAATATTTCACTTCTTACCCAGTAAGTAGGTAAGACCATGTAAGACAACACAAGACAGCACAGTACACACAATAAATACAAAAAAATATATATAAATGTAAAACCAGTCAGTGGGTGAAATTTAATATGAAAAAAAATATTGCACATCGTTCCACCGATATTATATTATTGCACAATACAGATACATTATTCACAGTGATTGTATTGTTGCACTATATTAATATAATGTAAATATAATGTATTATTGCACTTTATAAATATAAAGTAAACTTAAGACCTATTTGTGATAATAAGGTGCACAATGAGTAAGAGAACAAAATGTTTCACAGAAACTAGCAGCATTATTGGGATATAAGTTTGAATAAGTATGTTAACAGTCCATGTGTGAGTTAAGCATTCAGACAATTTGAAATATGTGTGATCAGACAGTCCATGTATGTGACGTGTCCAGAACGTTCAGTTATTTAACAGAGTTTAGTATTCTGATGGTCTGGGGGGAAGAAGCTCCGGTTAAACCTGGTTGTTGTGCAGTGCACATTGCAGTAACATTTTCCTGAGGGCAGAAGTTTAAACAGTCCATGTGCTGGTTGTGTGCGATCTTTTATGATCTTAATGGATCTGCTTTGGCAGCGTGGGTAGTGTTGTTCTTGAACAGATGGGAGTGAGGTCCCGATGATTGTCTCAGCCGTCCTCACCGCTCTTTGAAGCATCTTCTTTTCAGCAGCTGTGCAGCAACCATGCTAGACGGAAATGCTGCTGGTCAGTATACTTTCTATAGTGCCTCTGTAGAAAGTTGTGAGGATAGGAGAGGGGAGGTTTGCTTTTTTCAGCCTTCGGAGAAAATGAAGTTGCTGTTGTGCCCTCTTGACAAGAGAAGTGGTGTTTATGGTCCATGTCAGATCATCTGTGATGTGCACTCCCAGAAACTTGGTGCTTCTCACTGACTCAACGCTGTTTCCATGGTTTATAAGTGGTTGGTGTGGCATGTGCTTTCTTCTGAAGTCAACGATGATCTCTTTTGCTTTGTTGACATTCAGTGCCAGGTTTTTTCCACACCAGGTAATGAGTTGATTGACTTCCTCTATGTATGAGGAGTCGTCGTCATTGCTGATGAGGCCCACTACTGTTGTGTCGTCTGTGAATTTTATGATGTGATTTGAGTTGTAGTTGGCACAGCAGTTGTGAGTCAGCAAGGTGAACAGTAGGGGGCTTAGAACACAGCCCTGGGGAACCCCAGTGTTCATGACGGTAGTCTCAGAGGTGTTTCTTTCAAGACGTACTGTCTGGGGTTTGTCTGTGAGGAAGTCTTATAACCACTTACACAGAGAGGTGTTGATGCCTAGTGACTCCAGGTGTTGTGGGATGACAGAGTTGAAGTAAATAAAAAGCATCCTCACATGACTGTTTTTATTTTCCAGATGAGCCAAAGTCAGATGGAGTGCAGTTGCTATAGCATCATCCGTGGAGCGATTTGGGCGGAATGCAAATTGAAGTTGATCAAATGTAGCAGGCAGTCTGGATGTGATGTGATTTTTGACCAACCCTTCGAGGCACTTCATCATGATGGGTGTGAGTGCTGTAAGTTTTCTGATCCATGCAAAGAAATGATCACAAGATTAATTAGCAAAAAAATGATTCAGGATTCTTTAGTTGCCACGTGCTCTGTCTTTGAAAAGCAGATGTGCAGGAAACGTGACCCCAAGCACCATTTGTCACAGGCCTTATCTCACCTTTGAGGAGAGAGAATGTACCAGCCTCAAAAAGATCCAGCTAAATTAAACAACAAAGTGAACTTTGTCCTCGCCATACGGGGAAGGTTCAGAAGGCCAGCTGATTGCCCATTTGACAGCCATAAAACCAACAAAAGACCCAGACTCTCAGTCTCCGGCAAGTCTTCTGACACCCCCCCCCCATCTGCATTCCTGAGACCCCTGACACCTACACGCACACGCACACATTTATGCCTCTCACGCTGCAACAAGAGACATTCACTTTTATTTCTGGTTCTGTTAGTTTTTTACCCCATTTACTTTACTCGCTCGTGAAGGTGTGTCTGCAACAACTATCCTGCGTGTTAAGTCTTTCCATGTAATTAGCAAATATTAATTGTGTGTGTCTGACCAGTTAAGAGGAAATTTTAGCTCTTCTTCAATTCAATTCAATTTTATTTTTATAGTGCTTTCTACAACCAGGTTGTCACAAAGCAGCTTTCAAAGTCCAGGTCCGAGCCCCTAGTGAGTAAGCCAAAGGCGACAGAGGCGAGGAAAAACTCCCTCGGCTGGAAGAATAAACCTCGGGAGGAACCAAGACTCAAAAGGGGAACGACAAGAGAAAGGAACGACAATCTTTATGGGGATGAATAACAAGGTAGGGCCTTAATTAACAACATTATAGACAGATAGGCCCTCAATGGCTAATAGTTTCACTAAGTGTCCAGAGAGGTAAA
>JBBPCX010067868.1:0-12790 GCA_037974365.1 Hydrocynus forskahlii | reverse complement strand
TCTCTCTCTCTCTCTCTCTCTCTCTCCCTCTCTTTCTCTCGCTCTGTCTCTCTCTTTCTCTTTCTCTGTCTCTGTCTCTGTCTCTGTCTCTGTCTCTCTCTCTCTCTCTTTCTCTCGCTGTCTCCCCCCCCCCACCCCCCATCTCTCTCAGAATGTGTATCTCCTCCTCATCGCTGTGTGTGTGGCCGTGGCTGAGTCATGGTTAGCGGTGGGGATGGAAAGGTAGAGAGCATCCCTGTCGCCATGACAACACATGACCTGGCAGCACCCAGACATGACTGTTGAAGCTTTTTGATGATGAAACCTCTGGGTCCCCTCCAGCATCCACGCCACAGTTTGGATAAATTGCATCGAATACTGTATGGAACAATGCTCTCTCTCGCTCTCTCTCTGTTTCTTTCTCTCTCTCTCTCTCTCTCACTCTGTGTCTCTGTGTCTCTCTGTGTTTGTCTCTCTCTCGTTCTACGTTATCTGTGTCTCTATTTAAATTTCCAAGCTTTCTGGACACCTGCTCATCAGGTTTCTTCTAAAATCAGGAGGGGCTGACAACAGCCTGCTGAAATATTATTGTAAAACACATTCCAGGTCATTTTTGATATAAAAAGTCAAAGCCCCCCCCCTTTTGCTGCAGTAACAGGCAGTAACAGAGGCAGCTGGTGGTCTAGTGACTTTTTATATCAAAAATGACCTGGAATGTGTTTTACAATAATATTTCAATAGGCTGTTGTTAGCTAGAAGCCTGTTACCATGATAGGGGGAGGCCTTCATGTCCCCCACAAAACACACATATATCATATCTACACAGAATACTCAAATCTCTCTCAATCTCTCTCTCTCTCTGTCTCAATCTCTCTCTCAATCTCTCTCTCTCAGCCTGCCGGGAACCCAGCCTAAATCTGCAGTGCTGAAGCTCAGAGGCGTCTCTGTTGTTCAATACGGTCCTGTTTAAGCAGACATTGGTGTGATATATATTTATACTGACGCCAATTAGGAGTACTCGGGCCACTCTCTTCTGGGGGATTGGAGGTTCATGGTAGGGGTGATAAGGGTTTTGAAGCTGCAGCTGGTGACACGCCGAATGGCCTCTCAGGCTGATCAGAGGTTAGCAGAGCAGGGATGGGGAGGGGGAGATGGGGAGGGCTTTTATTTTGCCATTCGTCACTCGGTCATGTTGGGCAATCAATAATACCCATTAGACGCTTTGTGTTCTCAGCGGGACTCAGCGCTGTGGCATTTTCAGCTTCAGCAAACCCTCCACACAGACAGACCAGCATCCCCACCCCAGCACGGCCCACCCATGCATCGTCCGGCCGGAAATCACCGCACAGATCGGTGGAGACCCTACGAAACGCAATGTACTTAAAATGTGCTAAACCCTCCCTTAATTTAGCCCTGAAAATACACCAAACCCCTTCATTTGAATTGAGTGGCCATTAATTTGTGAAACCGACTCCTAAATTTTACCTAAAAATGAGATTTAATGCCTTAGTGAGATACTATTATTTAAGGGCCAAATTTGAAAAAGTAGGAGAAAATTCATTAGTTTTACCCCTTAATCAGTCTTAAGCTGTGCACTTTTTCCTGTATGGAAAATTAAGGTCAAAATTAAGGTAATTTTAGGGGTAAAATTACGGCATTTGGTTTCGTAGTGATAAGGTCTGATAGATGTTATGTGAGATACTCTGCTATTCTGTACTATCAGGCCATAAAGGACCACTTGTGTATTCGATTGCTCATATGCAAAAGTTTGAGCACCCCCAGGCAGATTACACGAAACATTTTTAAGCACGAATAAGAACACAGCAAATTTAAATATGGCATTAAAGCAATTAAACCATGACTGTGTATTAAAATGTAGTGGTCACCAACCCTCCTCCCAGAGAACTACCATGTTTAGCTCCAGCCTATCTAATATGCTGCCCCCCACCTCCCCTTAATGCTCCAGCCAATTAGGGACTTCTGAAGTAGTTTAGGTGTTGTAGATTGGACCTTGCAGGAACGCCCCAGACCAGGACCAGGGTTGGTGACCACAGCAGCAGTATATAGAGTGTATATATAAATTTATTCTCTCTTTAATTCATTTTCTGTAATCGCTAAATCCTTACTAGTGTCGGGGGTACCTGGAGCCTATCCTAGGGTCTACTGGCGTAAGGCAGGGACTCACCCTGGGCAGGGTAACAGCCCACCACAAGGCGCACACACTCACACACACTTCACTCACACACTCAAACCTAGAGTCAATTTACAATCCCCAGTTCACCTGACATGCAAGTCTATGCACTGTGAGACCCGGATTCAAACCCCCAACCCTGGAGGTGTGAGGCAACAGTGCTACCCACTGCACCACCATGGAGCATATATACACATATTAATGTAAATAATAAAAAATGTATACGTACTTTCTCTAAGTAGTACTTTCTAAAAAGGGTAAGCACACCCTCTGCATTTCACCGTGATTGGCCTGTGATTGGTCATTTTGCATTCATACAGCTTACAGGGCATTAGTATGATTGTACTTTATTCGCTTTAGTTTGATCCTCCTGTATGTTCACTACAGTTTTCACTTCTGCTGTACTTCAGACTCTCGACTGTTCATTTGAATGTAGGAACTTCAACACCAAACGGTAAGGCTGTAAATAAAACATAGCTATTTTTGATCACCATAAAATTGGTATCATGACAAAGTGCTCACATCAGTCCACCGTGCACACACACGTGCGCGAACTCCAATACCTCAAATTAACACAGCCTCGTAAAATCAATCACCCTGATCGGGCGCGCGCCTGGTGCACTTCAGGGGTTGCGACATGACACGAACGCGTCCTGATAAATATGTACGAGATTGGCTAAAGAGGCCCAATGCATCACGGCCGTTGAAGTAATGTGCAATTGATGCTGTTTGAAATGGATCATCTGCGCACAGGCATGCCATGCTGGGGGGAGAGCGTTGGGGGGAGGTTAGAAGATGCATAGCCCCCAAGGCCCAACGAATGAGGAGGTCTCGCGGCCATCCCTCATGGCAAATGAGTAAATATTACAGCCGTGGATGGTGGAGGGGTGTTTCAGTGATGGACCTGGACAGGTTCATTCATTCAGGCTTCATGACAAACCGAGGGACCCCCAAGGCCTCATCTGTTTTGAATGGCATTTGAAAGCAAATCATGCCACGGTTTGGAAGCCCGGTTATTTGTCACTGTTAACAGGTGCTTTCAGATCTGTGGGCACAGGATCTGGAGCTTGTTTATGTTAATGGCACGAGCCACTGATAGTAATGCGTTTTTGACAAGAAAACAATATGGGATAACAGTACAGATGCATAGCATTATAACAGCCACCAGCTCGTACCAACTGCTCTGATAGCGTAATGCTTGATGCACATTAATCACCCAGGTTTGTATCCAGCCCCCGCAATTATGTGGCAGTAGTAGTCGCACTGCAGTTTTCATCATGGAAGCAGCGAAACGCACTGAAACTGCATGCAGGCCGCAGGGGGACAACCTACCAAACCCTGACCGGCGTCCTCTGCTGTCATGCCTGATGCCGGCAGGATGTAAAACCCGCCCGCCACACTGCCAGCAAACCAATTCCAAAAAGGTTAATTAAATCAGTGGGCCTAATTTATTCTAATTAGCCGGCCGGTCGGTAACGCCAGAGAAGTGCTCTTGGTGCTTCATCAGCGGTGGAAAAAAAACAGCTGAGAAAAAAGCTGAGGAAACGAGGAGATGGAGGAGTGAAGGAGTGGAATTCAAAGGAAAGCGCAGCACAGCAAACGGAACAGGTGACTGAAGCCGGGCCTGTTGAGGAGTATGCGTGTGTGTAATATGTGTGTGTGTGTGTGTGTGTGTGTGTGTGTGTGTGTGTGTGTGTGCAGATTCCGTTAGCTGGTAAATATCAATTTTTAACTGCAAAAAACTCCCCAAATCTGGCAACCTGTGTAGTATATACATTTAAGTGTTAGATCACACTGAATGTCTTGGATTTATCTAATTTGAATCTTGAAAAAATGCAAATGTAGTTTTCTGGGGTACTATTCACATGTATGCAAACTTGAGACATTGATCTTTGTACCAAATGTTCAGTTTTTGCACTGAAGCACGTGTTCAGGTGGTTCTCCAGTGGATCCGACGTACTCATAGGCTTTTGCCTAATAAATGCCACCTTGAATGCACACCATAATTACAGCAAAAGGGGGATATAGTTCATTTCAAGAAATTCAGAAAAAATCTTTTCTCTCAAATTGATTTGCTGCTTGGATTCCAGAGCCCTCTGAATGCATTTACATTTTCAGAAGAAATAATACCTTGAAAATAACTGAAATATATTCTCTAATCTTTACTAAGCGTGTTCTGATTGGGTGTTGTAGCCTCTTTAGTTACATTTACGTTGGTGACTTAGCAGTATTATGAAGGCAAAGAGATACAAAACAGTGAGAAACAAACAATGAACAATGGCTTGATTTGTTAAAACCAGAAATTATTTTTAAGCATGATTTAAACACTATACAATGAACTTTGTTGTTTTTTTCTGTAAACTCCCATCAAAACTGTAATGACCGTTTAAAAAATAATAAGACAGTTTAAACTACTGTGTGCAATGTTGGCTGCTAAAATGTTACTGTTTTCAGTAAATGAAGTCATTTGCCATTTCAGTCAGAATGAAATCAAGATGAAATAGCTCAAATTTAAAAGACATTTTTGCCAAAATACTAAAAGTATCACTATTAAATAAAACGACATGAGAAATGAACCCTTTACAGAAGAAAATTGTGCAAAAACTCAAATTGGCTGTACATGAAAACAAGTGCATTAAAGGTTTCATTTCACAGCAGAATGTACTGCTGTATGACCCCAAAACCCACAAGTGTGTGTTTTTACATCAACATCAGAAGCCTGTAACTAGAAACGTGTGAGTTTGTTCAACAGACAGAACCATTTCCAGATATGCAGAAATCCCAGCAGAAACATCGTTTAAATTTACGGCATTTAGCAGACGCTTTTATCCAAAGCGACCTCCATTCTCTAACTACAGATGGCAGTCTCCCTGGAGCAACTTGGGGTTAATGGTCTTGCTCAGTTTCATGTTGGGCATGCAGGGTGGACACAACTGTGGGAGACAGATTAAGATACCAATAGGGTTTTTTAATGAATGCGAGTACTAGAGTGAGCTTCACAGAGCTCCAAACAAAAACAAGCTTCTCAATGAACAAACGCAGGGACCGACCCTGGAGGACCTTCGCTTCACGAGAGGGGGGAGGTGCTCGGCTGCTCGTCGGAGACACTACATGAAATTAGGCTCACTCACTATGGCGACCAGTCAAGCTGGCCAGTGGAGAGGCTGGGTGAGCGCTGCTCACCAATCACGCCTGCAGAGACGAGCGGGAGACAGAGAGAAGGCACGCTGTCGCCGACTCGTGTGTGCGCCATGAGTTCGTGTGGATCCTCCAGTAAGAGTCCACTCTCCAGCTGCCACCTGGAGCGTGAGGGTTGGAGATCAGTCATGACACACGTCCGTTTCTCCTCTCTAGGAGCACAGGCATTAGATAAGGTTTTCAATACAAAGTAACAAACCCGGACAGCAGCTCGGTGGAGAGCGAGGTGAAGCTTTGGGTACAGCTTCTGGGTGACCGCACAACTGCCGCTCCGGATCGGCTGGGAGAGAGACACACGCAACCTGTCGCATGACACGGACAATAAAGCTCTCAATGAAACACACTTAAACTTCACACAAGACGGGTGGACTAGGTCGTCAGGTACCTAGCAGCCCTGCTAACGAGCTAACGAGGCTCAGCGCTCTCACCTGGGCTGCCTAGGCACCGGACAAACACACACACAACAACACGTGACGTCACTAGGACGCGACAGAACCTGTGGGTACCTAATACTCTAGACATGGACTTGACACTCAGGAACACAGTGGTGGTATGCTTATGTGTAGGATTCGAACCCATGACCTCTTGGTCCAGAGGGAAGTATCCTACCCACTGGGCCTCTACCACCACATCAGTGTCATTATTCAGGCATATCCAACCGTTATGGATCTTCCTATTCCCACAAGTTCACTACAAGTGCCCAAGCACCATATGTGTGTGTGTGTGTGTGTGTGTGTGTGTATGTTTATGTTTACATTTCTGGCATTTAGCAGACGCTCTTATCCAGAGCGACGTACATCAGCGCTTAAGTCCACGTCTGTTCTTCAAACCTGTAAAGCTAAACTCAAATCCACACCTGCTTTTTACCAAGTTACTGCCAGCTGAGATACACACCTTAACAAACCCTGTGTGTGTATGCGTGTGTTTGTAAGGAGGTCCTGTATGTTTCTGCTACATTTCTGGCATTACAGTTTGTGCATGTGAGCATAATTACTTTCCTTCAAAGCTGTTCGTTACAGTGGGGCTTTTTTCTCACTCCCTCTTTCATGATGGGCACATCAAAAGGCAGAGTGTACCGGAAAGCGGCGGGCAGCCGCGGCCCGAAAATTAACCCTGCCGGGCTCTCTTCCACTCTCTCTCTCCCTCTCTCCCTCTCTCGCTTGTTTTTTCACGCTCGGTGGATCACCGTAAGCCGCTGCAGTGTTAGTGCCGGCTTGAACATTCCGCTTGACCTCCAAAGCCTTTCATCCTCTCTTGTACTCCAAATGCGCCGTTCAGGGAGGCCGCGGACTTCCAGCCCCGAATGAAAGGAGGCGCGCTCGACCACAGGGGAGCAGGAACATGCAAGAACAAATCGGATTCTGTACGCACACGGCCAGCGCTTTCTCACCTTGCTGGTGCAAGACGGCTCGAGTGTGTGGTCATGCACAGCCTTTTCCGCAAGAATGTGCGTTATGTTCACATTACAGGGCTGGAGTGGCACAAATCTGATTTATTTTGGCCTAAATATAGTCTGGCAGGCTGTCAAAGAGGGAGGTGGGTCTGACAGGAAGGGACTTTTCAGTGGCTTGAAAAATAGTGAAAACAGCCCTGCATGGAACAAAGTGGTTTACACGGAAAACAAGGTGCCGTGATGTGAACACCAGCTTCGGTCAGTTACATGTCCTAAATGAACTTATTCAATTTAATGGAGTTCAATCACAATCCACAATTTAACATTTCACAACTTGCACAACTTGTTTTGAATGTCTTGACTGTGTACTGGGATAGTGTTCTTTCATAGTGTTGTTCTGTTATAGTGTTGATATACTACAATTACTCAGTTAATAATGGTGTTCATGTTAAAAAGTCTGTGTTTTCATTACACTTATAATTGTGTTATAGCATTATAATAGTGTTAGTATTGTGCTGAAAATGCTGAAAGTGAAAAAGTGAGTGTTGTAAAATTGCTGTGTTATAATAGTTTTACTGCACTAGAGTAGTATTATTGTTTTACAGTAGTTTGAAAGTGTAACAGCATAATCCTGTTGCTGTAATGTTATATTCTGTTACAGCACTATTGTGTTGCAATAGTTTTATGCTGTTATAGTGTTAGTCTGATGTAATAGTGCTGTTGTATTCCAATAGTGAAATGTTGTAATAGTGTTATTCTGTTAAAATGTGTTGTGCTTTAATAGGGCTGATGTCTATTAAATGGTGCTTTACTGTTAATAAATGTTAGTGTTGTAATAGTGCTATTGTGTTATTTACTTAAAGCCGACAATTATTTTATCACACACAGGTTTTTTTTTTAACCCTTTATTTAGAAAGTTTGTTGTCTTTTGTGCTCGTGGGTGCAGAACGCAGCTCTACGTCTTGGCTGGTTTTCATGGGGGTCAGGCATCCCATTACATATTATATGGACAATAGTAATGGGACGCCTGACCATTACACCAACAGGGACTTTAATGGCACTGCATTCAGATACAGAGACTTTCATATGGAGCTGGTCCCCTTTACAGCTGCTATAATGCTCTGGACTCTGAGGGAACTTGTTTTTCTATAACAAACTAGATAAAATGTGAACGCCCTGCAGGGGCAAATAGCTTTGGTTTTATATTTGATTTGATTACATTAATGTTTAAGTTGAGATTTACAGAAATATTTGAACTGTAACCGTGTAATTGTGTTAAAGGGACACTGCTGTAAAAAAGGTCCTGATTAGTTTAAAGCGTTTAAACCAAATGTTATTGCACTTTTGTTCATATATCAGTACTTTAGCAAGTGTGCAATACACTACTTTTGATTAATCATGATTAATTACAGAAAATCATGCGATTAATCACGATTTTTTAAAAACTCATTGTTGCCCAGCATTTGTGAAAATGCTTTAAATGTTTTAATACTGCTGATGCCTTACAATACAATGATGGTGCTGTACTCTTAATAATAGTGTTATTGTGTTAATGGTGTAATAGTTTTATTGTGTTTAAATCTGTTAGTGTGCTGTTGTTCTACTTGTGTTGTGTTATAATAGTAATGTATTTGTAGTTGTTATTATTGTGTCAAAAGTTGTGTTAGTGTGTTAATAGTGCGATCACGTTGTAGCATGCTGCAGTAGCACCTTTGTGTTGTAATGGTGTGGTTATACTGTAATAGTGTTTATGGTGCTGAAATAGAGTTACTGAAATGCTATTATCCTGTTTTATTATTTCCTACAGTAATAATGCTGGACTATGATAGTGCTGTGACGTCTTACTAGTGTTATTTTGTTTCAGTGTATGTTCGATATTCTGTCAGTGCCTGTTCCTCCATCTGGCCGTGGTCTTCGCTGTCCTCATTAGAGGAAATCTGCTGATAACACACATTCATTAATTTACACATAGTTTTAAACGAGCTAGAGAATCCCATGAAAACCAGACTGGCACCTGCCCAAACTTTAGTAAATTAAATGCAATATGTGCTCAACGGTATTCCTTCTATATCCCCCATGTTTCGCACGGTCCCTCCTTGAATGCATATTTATGAGGTAAATAAAGGCATTTTGTTGTTCATGCAGCGTTCCACTGAAGGCCTGTTTCATACCCGTGGGCAGAACATGCACGTAAAACTAGCACAACCGCTTAGCGCACCAGGCCCTCGGTGACAACACCACTCACCAGTCCCACGTGGAGGGTCCTCCAGGTATTCTGGAAAATGTGCGTCCTGTCAAAATCTGAGCAAAACGCCTTTGATAAGCCACTGGAACTCACCAAGCAGTGGCTTTCTGTCCTTCTTATGCTGCCAGATGTGTTCTGCTGTCCTTCAAGCTGACCTCGTTAACATATCAAAAGGCTTGACCTTGTAGGATGGAACAACTGTCAGAAAAAGAAGAGGGAGTCGAGACCCAACACCGGGTGCAGTGTGAAGCCTGGCATGCTGAGAAAACGGAGCACATTTTTGTCTTTAATGAAACAAATGTTACTACATGAAACACACAATTATGTAAGGTGACTGGTTCACATATATACAAGGCAACAAAATTCAGTTCACATTCAATTTCAAACTCAGTTTTAATTTCTTCAATCTGGAATCGCAGCCATTTCCCACCGGTTAGCTGGGAATCCTGCTGTCAGCCAAGCTGCTAACTGCTGCTGATGCACTGTCGCCGGGTCGCCCAGCACACTCGGAGGAGAACACTAAAGGTTCATTCGGTTTGCTAGTGGTGAGGGCTGAGGGAGGACCATCCTTCCGACTGAAAAAGCGAGGCTGCTTATGTATGCGCTTACAAAACCAAATGCCTTAATTCTACCCCTTAAAATGACCTCAATTTCCCATACAGGAAATGAAGGAGAGTAAAGGGAAAAAGTGCACAGATTAAGGGGTAAAACTATTGAATTTTTCCTCTTACTTCTTCAAATTTGCCCCTTGAATAATAATACCTCCTGAATTTACGCCTTAAATTTAAGATTAAGGGGTTTCACACTAAGGCATTAAATCTGATTTTAACGTAAAATTAAGAGGTCGGTTTCACAAATTAACGGACTCTTAATTCAAATGAAGGGGTTTGGTGTATTTTCAGGGGTGAATTAAGGGAGGTTTAAGCTCATTTTAAGTACTTAGTGTTTCATAGTGATAGGACTACAAAAGGTAATATTTGGGTTGTGGACCTTTCATTGCATGGCAACTACCTCAACATTAAGAGGCCGGAGTAGCAAAGACCTGCAGTAAAGCCCCGACACTGAAAAAATGCGTTGCTGTGATGTGGTAAAAAAATGTCTATTGTTATTGTGTAAACCCTAAATATGCTCCCAAAGATGCTCCCAAAACACTTTAATTTCATTTAATATACTGATGTTACTCCTATATATATACACTGTACTGTTATTTATGTTATTTTTCTTTGGTATAAGCAGGTAAATACAGTAATAAATTAATTTATTTATAAGAAGAACAAAATTAAAAACACGAGAACACTCGAGACGCTCCACGGGGGAAATTCTGGACTGCAGCTGTGTCAAAAGGCAGCAGCCAATCAGCAGCAAGGAGAAATAAATAGCTTTCTCAGATTGGCTACTTTCAAACCTCCCTCCTCTGAGTACAGCGGTACTTCACCATCCCTAGACACGCTTTCTTTGTGTTTTCTGGACAGTACCAAAAATGTATAGTTATATCTTACATGGAAATTTAGCTGAATTTATGTTATTATTTGTTATAACATTAGTAAATGATATTTTCTTAATAATTTAGTACTCAAATACATGAAAAATTATATTCTGCCATGAAAAAAGCAAAAAAAAAAAAAGATGCGAAGGATATCTGCTGGTTTCCACAAATTTGCAGGAGTTTCCATGAACAATTATTAGTTGTGTTGTACGAAAAAATCAGAGACTGACTGAAGCTGTGAACTCTAAATCGCGAATCAGCATGGTTTACTGTACTTTAATAACTGATGTAGAGACAATAAGACAAACAAGCAGACCAGGATTAGGCTGGTGATGCTGGTTAAACATCTGTAACACAGTTATGAGTGTACTGAGCTGTTGGGGTCAATACATGGATCTCAGAAGCAGAAAAGCCGCCAGGGAGCGGGCGGAACCGGCTCTGTGTGCGTCACCGGACACACCGGACGCTGCCCAGACACCGAATAGACTTGTTTTCCTGAGTGTAGCGATCAGTCTTGGTAATAGCTCATCTGTTTTTTGACCACGCAAAGTCTTCTTGATGCAGAAAACTATTTCCACATACATCTAACCAGAGTGAGCGAGAGAGAGAGAGAGAGATAGAAAAAGACCGATAGAGGGACAGAGGGAGAGAGAAAGAAAGACAGAGCGAGAGAGAAAGAGAGAGAGACAGAGAGAGAGAGAAAGAGACAGAGCGAGAGAGAAAGAGAGAGAGACAGAGAGAGAGAGAGAGAGAGAGAGAAAAGGAGAGACAGAGAGAGAGACAGAGAGCGACAGAGCGAGAGAGAAAGAGAGAGAGACAGAGAGAGAGAGAGAGAGAGAGAGAGAGAGAGAGAGAAAAGGAGAGACAGAGAGAGACAGAGAGAGAGACAGAGAGACAGAGAGAAAGAAAGAGAGGGAGAGAGAGAGGTTCACTGAGCCATGGATGCTACCTCTGCTGTAAGGAGCAAGGAAAATTGATCTGACATGGATTTTCCATGCCTGACTCTCATGTAACTATGTGTATGTGTGTGAGTGTGTGTGTGTGTGTGTGTGTGTGTGTGTGTGTGTGTGTGTGTGTGTGTGTGTTTATAACATACGACAGACTCTTTGCACACTTGCACCTGTTACAGTCAACTCCCACTTGCGACCCAACAGAAACTTGCCCTCCCCACACACACACCCCGGCTCTATTAGAGGACATATTTTTAGAACTTCTAGTTTTAAAAAGCAGCTAAAATAAAAGGTTTCAGCTTGAGGTTAGAGTTAATGTTAAGACCAGGACCTAGCCTAAACGTAACTGTGGTCCTAAATATAGATATCGATATGATGATATAATGTAAAGCAATAATTTGTATTATATGATCACTATTAATATTAATATTTTCCAGCCGACCCACGCAAGTCTAGCTGGCTGATAAAGTGAATCTAACCAAATATATTAGTGTGTGTGTGTGTGTGTGTGTGTGTGTGTGTGTGTGTGTGTGTGTGTGAAGACTCCTCCCCAGAGATGAGTGTTCCGCTGCTGCCTGCTGAATCAGTCCGGCTGCATTTGTGTTCACACGCTGACCAGTAATGGGGTTAAATGTATTTATTCAGAGCTGCTGACCTGCATCCTGTCTCACTTGTTACAGAATGATTGAAACCCTCGACGCTCCTTAACGGGAGGAGCAGAAAAAAGGAAGACCTAAAAGAACCCTAACCAAACGTGACGAGTGTTTTTCCTGCACGTCTCCCTCTCTCTCTCTCTCTGTGTCTCTGTCTCTCTCTCTCCTCCCCCCCCCGACAGTGCGCTGGAGAGTTGGGGGGGTTGCCTTGGCGGCCGAGTCCCAGTTAATACGGGCATCACTATTAATAAATGGGTGTCATTATGCTGGCAAATGCACTGGGCCTGCGTTATTTACTCTGAGAGGAAGGCGGCCGATGTTTGGAGCTGATAAACTCACAGAGGGACAAAGATTAGCAGCACGGAGACTCCTTTATCGTTTAATGAGAAAAGATGGGCAACTCTCTCTCCCTCTCTCTGTCTCTCTCTCTCTCTCCCTCACATCTCTCTCTCCCTCTCTCTCTCTCCCATCTCTCTCTCCCTCTCTCTGTCTCTCTCTCTCCCTCACATCTCCCTCTCTCTCTCTCCCCCTCTGCCCCTCTCTCTCTCTGTCTCTCTCTCTCTCTCTGTCTCTCTCTCTCTCTCTCCTTTTCTCTCTCCCCCTCTCTCTCTCTCTCTCTGTCTCTCTCTCTCTCCCTTTCTCTCTCTCTCTCTCCTTTTCTCTTTCCCTCTCTCTCTCTGTCTCTCTCTCTCTCC
>JBBPCX010067866.1:0-12791 GCA_037974365.1 Hydrocynus forskahlii | reverse complement strand
TCACTGGTTCAGGACTTCAGTTAGATGCTCTTTGTTCTGCTTGAATGATTCATACGTAGGTCACCGTGTGTCTTAACCAACAAAAAAACAGGAACCTGGTGAGGTGCAGGGACTGGACTGGAAATGAGAGTCCCGTTCCTCAAGACTACATTGAAAATGATAAGCCATTGGGGAAGTGAAGGATGGCTCAAGACTTTCACACAGTACTGTATGTGTGGGTGCATATGTGTTTTGGTTCATTTATGTCTCCAGCAGTATCTGCACTGTGCTGAAGGCTGTATTCCCCATTCACCCATAAATACACAGAGCGCGGAGACATAGTGGAGTCCAGCTTCGCCTATTAGTGCCCACTGCTGACATCACTAATGCTACAGCACTTCTGCTGCAAGCACTGAAACTTTAACACCAGCTCTAAAATATTCACCCCTGACTTCCATAGGCGCTCACTCGGGCGTTTTTGGTCGTTAAGGGTGTAAACATGCATGTCTTAAAGCTCCAGGAGAAAAGAGTTTGTGCTGTACTGGGTGACTATTTACTCTACCTTAGCTAACATCTCGGCTGGGCTCGTGTTGGGAGTGTTTATCTTCATCCCCTCCACCTTATTAAAATCTGCCCCCAGAGTAGTTGGCAGGACTGTTCTTATTTTTGGGCCGCAAGCGGCCATGCCCCCCGAGGTCACTGTAGTATTATATATGTTGTTGTAGCAGGAAAAATAAAAAATACAATTAATTTTGTCAATTTATTGGTATTATCACAGCCAGATTTTTAAGCAGGCCTAGCGAAAATCTAATTAAGGGCAACATTTTTATTTCACATGAAAATTAAACTAAAAAATGGCACATTTGGCAAAGAAGTACTTATTGCTTGAGTTCTAGCCAACGGTGATCAGGCAGAAATGGGTCGTTCTGATCTGAACTGAATCAAATGTGCGATGATGTGTTTGGGATCTTCTACCTCAAGCACAAGAGTCCAGAAATAATCTACAGGTTCCAGAGTGTCTCGCCAATTTCCACCATCAACAGAATTTCCCTAAATATGGCAAGTAATAGTGTTACTTGCCAAATTTAGGGAAAGCATGTTTTACTTCTGATCCTGTGCCAAGCAGTTAAAATGGGATCAGAAAATGCAGTTTTCATTTCTGTGATAACAGAATGCTTTAAAAAGTTTGAAATGGATATTTTATTGGAAATAATTAAATAAAAATGATTGATGAGCACCAACATGGATCCAAATGCCCAGTTTACATTTGTTTCTGACGACTGGTCTGTTAGAGGCAGTGTGTGCTGGGCATAGTAAAATGGATCAGCATGTGTGATCTGAGCTTTGTGTTACTGTGTCCTAAATCACTGTACAAAAGTAGTTCCATGCTGCCCTTATTGTTGGATGAGTAATGCTGTACAATAAATAAAACAACCAGTGTAAAGAGCGAATGGTGTAAAATGACTAGTTTGTGATGGGTTCACTGGGTCATAAAGACCTTGAAATCATTAAGAAGGAAATATAACCTGTAAACAAAAGCAGCAGAGAGTTGTTGTATTTGGTGGGTATTGAATATGTGATGAATGATGTGTGCGGATTTGGGTCTTACTTGTCCACAGGCCAGTCCCATCCCCCTCTCGCCCATCCCATGAGGACAGGACAGATTCAGCTCCAGAGCATCAGCTTTAGAGGCCTAGAGAGGGGGGGGGCAGAGGGAGAGAAAAAGAGTGAGATACAGAACAAGTGTGAGAAGGAGCAATGGAGAAAAAAAAGTGAGAGTGAGAGAAAGTAAAAGGAGAGAAAGATTGATAGGAAGAGAGAAAGAGAGGGAGAGAGAGGGTGAGCGAGAGAGAGAGGGAGAGAGAAAGAGAGAAAGTGAGAGGGCGAGAGAGAGAGAGGGAGAGAGAGAGGGAGAGAGAGAGAGAGGGAGAGAGAGGGAGAGAGAGAGAGAGAGACAGACAGAGGAAGAGAGAGGGAGTGAGAGAGAGAGAGGGAGAGAGAGAGAGAGAGAGAGAGAGAGAGAGAAAATGTAAAACAGTGCAAAACACTGCTCTACATCTGAGAGAGATTTGCAGTGTCTACTCACAACATAAATGAAAACCAAAACATCAGTTTATTGCATCATAAACTCTTTTCCCTTTTTGAAAGGGAAAACACTAATAATCTTCAAATGAACTTATTTTAAATGGCTCTTTTTATTATTTATATGTTCATTTATCTTTATCCATTTGCACATTTGCCAGATGCTCTTACTCTTATAGTGCGACATACAATTTGAAAACATTTACGAAGGTGCAGTAAAGCCATGGTTCAGTTTGTATCATGTCAACACTGTAACGGAACGGTTACTTTACTTTAAAGTAAAAAGACAGAAACACATCACCCTTTAAACAAGGAACTCTTTATTTTGTGTATGGACAAATTCAGAAAAAACATGGCAACAGTGAAATGAAAGGTGTTTCTGACCCAGTACATATACATATATAAAATTAAAAGTGCAACATCAGGGTGGCAGCCTGTGTGAGATCTCTGTTCCTTTATGTTCTTCCGTGAAAAGATAAGCATGTCCATGTTCTCTGAAGCGAGGCGAGAAGGCACTGTTGTGCAAGGCACTGTTGTGCAAGGCACTGTTGTGCAAGTTCGGCAACATGGCAGAACCTTGACTGGTTTGTTTTTTCTCCACCACAGAAAAAAGACCAGCCTGCACATGAAGGCATTCTAGCCTCTGTCATTCTGGAGCAGGGCTTGGTCTGCCCCTCTGCTTTGAAAAGCTCCCCAGATACCAGGTATTCTTTTGTAGATGGACCTCCTGGCACTACATGAAGCTGCAAGAAAACTGGCAAATATTTTATTATTAGTAGTAGTAGTGGTACTCAGTGTTGTGCACGAACGCGTAAATTGAACACGTTCCCATTTTTCGTGAACGCTGAACTGAACGAATTGGTTCACAAATGATGAACGGGGACGTGAGTGACGCTCACTCTCACGTTTTACGTTTGCTGATTACAGGCTAGCATGGTTGGAGCTTCGAGTTCAGACGCTTCTGCAGAAGCAGTTTGTTTGAAAATTTGAGTCGTTTTCAGAAGAAATCGGTGTAGATTTAGAGGGAAAACCACACGTTTTGTTTACTTTTAGTTCTGTTCTTTTCTGAGCACATTAAAAGATTTTGTCTGAATGTTGCATTTTAGACAGACACAGTTTATTTACATTTTGTGTTAATAGTGTCTGAATAAAATTTCCATATTCTGTATACCTGCACCTCGTTTTTTCACTTTCAGCATAACGTGATGCGTTGCTTAAGTGGTAAGATCTATTCTCAAACTCAAAATGGGTTTTTAATGTAACTTATGTCTGTGATTGTTCAGTGGTATAACAGATAGAAGGAGAAGATTGAAGGAGGTTCAGGTAGAAGGACGTTGTATTGAAAATGTAAAATACCCCAAAAAACGAACAAATGAACGTTATATAAAAAAAACCCAAAAAGCTAATGAACGAACATGGACTTGTTCATTTTTTGAGCTGTGAACTAGGTTCAAAATTTTACAAAATTAACTATGAATGTGAACTAGTTCATTTTTATTTGAATGAACTAAACTTTGAACCAGTTCCTTTTCAGTGTGAACCGGCACAACACTGGTGGTAGTAATATTTAGTGTAAGGGTGTTTTCACATATAGTCCTCTTTCAGGGAATCAAACTCAATCCTCTAGAAGTGGACCAACAGAAAGAGAAAAGTTCATCAGAAAAGGGACTCGCTTCTCTTTCTGCTCCACTTCAGCTCAGATGGGGCCACAGTTCTTTTTCTGTTCACATTTTAGTTCCTCATCAAACCTGCCTTTTTCTACATCTCTGCTACTATTTTTCTTCACTGAAACTGATGGAGAGCAGGAATGCGGAGCGACTTGGTACAGAAACTTGATCTTGACAGGAATCTCCAGGTTCCCTTTATCTATTTATCTACCCAGAGCGCTTTGCGAGTTAACCGAACCGTGCCCACTTAAAGCGAACCAGACTGAGACCACCTCCCGATGTGGTCTCAGTTTCACAGGGGTCTGAGTTCGTTTGGCATGTTCACATATACGCAAAAACTGCTGACTAATCGAACTGCACCCGCTTTAAAGGATGAAATGGACCAATTGTGAAAACACCCTAAAAGACACAAATCGCATCACATATTTTAAAGCACATATTTTAAAACATCATATTTAAAAATGGATCATATACCTTAATCAAATCCATAATTTCCTTGATGGTATCCTTGTAGACAACTTTTTCTCTGCTCTGGCGTTTCTCTGCTTTTCGCCCTACGAGCACTGGGATAGATCCAGCCCCTCCGCAACCCTGATTAGGATTCCCAGTCTGTACACACACTGCCAGCACATTGGTTGCCTTCCAGAGCTTCAGTTCTGCTACTCTCATTTCCAAGAGTGGCTGTGTTGTAGCAATCTTCCTGAAAAAGCTGAAGATGGCTGAGAAGATCGACCCTCAAACAGGAGTGTGGCTGGGAATAGGAGTACAAGTCCAATCAAGTCCAGTTTGCCAATTTCCAGTATCTGCACCAGCTTCCTCAGGACCTGGCTGCATCTCCACCTGATACTCTGCAACCTCACATACTTACAGAAGGATCCTCATTTTCAAACGGCTGGTGCAGGTTAAAAGGGCAGAGCAGGGAGCAGTTCGGTGTGACAAGGAAACTGAGTCAGACTTGTGGGATTCATTCAAAACCTTCTCTGTTATATATATAAATTCTAGGCAACAAACAACATTTTAATCGCAAATAATCGCATGGTTTTCTGCAATTAATTGTGATTAATCACATTGTTTCATCCCATCAGAAACTGAATCAGGAGTGAAGCTGCTGGAATACAGCACAACAAACACTACTGCACTCACAACACATATGGAGGCTTTTATTATTTTTACACAAACACACTGCAATAGTTCAGAAAAGAATAGACACCCGTGTATTTTACACACACACACTGCAGCAAACTGTATAAACAGTGAACAGAAAAAAGATAGATAGATACATAACAGGATACATAACTGATCTTTGGCAGATCCTTCAGAGATCTTATGAACATACAGTACTTGTGTATTAGCAACCGAATGCTTATGCAGGCACCCTGCCACTAGCCCGCAGGAGGATGTGTGTGTTCAATTTTGTGACACCAGAAAATGAGCAGCTCCAAATGAGCTGTTTTAGTTCAGTTTCCACTCAGGGAAGGTTCGGAATGAACTAAAACTTTAACAGTGTTTACGTTTTATATTTTTTTTCAGAACATTGCCTTTAACATTCCCATAAAAAGAAGTTGCGTGGGAAGCTCCACAGGCTCTAAATAAAGGCTGATCTACAGCACATATACACACACGCTGAAGGCTCTTCATCATCATTCAGGTAACACACATGAACCGTGCAACATGACAGATGCCATGAAATGGAACCTCCGCCTGAGAGGGGAAAAAATATAGAGAGAGAAAAAATCCAGCACATCTGTTCCTGGGATTCAAACCGCAGAAAGGTGGTTTAAAATAGACCCTATAAACTGTTTTTCAGGTGTCAGAGCTGATGTTTAAGAGTGAGGAAGGACGTGAGTGTGTGAGTGAGTAAAGGAGGGTGGAGAAAATGATCTAAAGATGCTATAAATAGCTTTCTTACTTGTTCTGTTGTTGCCCATTTAAAACTTTTTCTTCTCACTGAAACTGAGACACATCTTGCTGGTTCAAGGCTCCTTTGGTAATACAGTCACTGTGAGATAAACAGGAGGGTGTTACTTTTCACTTGGTCTTTCTGCTTGCCACACCTTTGCTAGCACTCTTTATTTCTGCTGCAGAGTCTTTAGCCCTCTATCTTGATGTTTTGCTCGTTTTCTCCAAGTGCCCGGCCCTGGCGGTGTAACCGTGACAGAGATGTTTCCCTGACACTCTGCAGCGGTCTGTCTGTTATTTGGGTACCCAACTCATGCCTTTCTTCTGAGCTGCAGCCAAGAAAGTGCCTCTCTTAGCCTCTTCTGCCAGCACTTTGGTTGCCTTCCAGAGCTTTTGTCCTGCTACTCCCATATCTTTGAGTATCTACAACACTGTGCAAAAGTTTTAGGCACCTATGCAAATAGTTTGAAGCCATTTATAGCAGCAGTGGGTTCCTTTCAGCCATCAAAAACACAAGTGCAGTAAAAGAAAAAAAAGTCAAAAATGCAGTAAAAAGTATTAAGATTTTTTTAGTAGTACATATTGGGGGAATCTAATGGCCTAGTGGTTAGGGCGTTCGCCCTGCGATCAGAAGGCCGTGGGTTTGATTCTCAAGACTGCTTGTGGCACCACTGAAGTACCCTTGAGCGAGGTACCATCCCAAAATACTGCTTTCCGCACGCTGTGTTCCTGGCTGAACACTTGGAGAATGTGTTAAATGCAGAGGAAGAATTTCGTGCTGTTCACACGGCATGCTGTGGGGTGTTCACGTTTGACAGAATGGTCACTTTCACTTCATTTTGTGAGCTGGTTAGAACACCAAAGGTTTGGTTCCAGATTCCTGCTCGATCCCTCCAGTCATTGCTTGGATTTATACAGTACATTTCAAAAGCAACACCTAGTTTAATCTAATGGAATAAAAAGCGTGAACGCAGGTATTTGATGGAATCTACAAGTGCTGCTGGGTTTACATGAGGAAAGAGGTCCGGAACACTTTGCAATTCATTAAGCCACTATTTACTGTATAAATGGTTTTTGTATGTTTTGTAATATTAGTGAGTGAACACCTACTGCCCAGTAGTAAAGTATCATTTTCTCCGCGGCCAAAGACTTTTACACAGAACTGTACCTCCCGCTTGCTCTTTCTGCCTACCACACCTTCACTGGCACTCTTTGGGTCTGCTGAGGAGTCCTTGGCCCTCTACCTTCATGTTTTGCCGGTTTTCTGCATGTACCCGGCCCTGACGGTGTAACAATGACAGATGTTTCATTGACACTCTGTAGCTGTCTGTTATTTGGGTACCCGACTCCAACCTTTCTTCTGCGTTGCAGCCAAAACACTGCCTCTCTCAGTCTCTTCTGCCAGCACTTCGGTTGCCTTCCAGAGCTTTTGTCCTGCTACTCCCATATCTTTGAGTAGCTATGTTTCTGCTAAACCGATGAAACCCTGGCACTCCATCCTTGCCGAATAGGTCGTGGCCCTCCAGACAGCCACCTTACATTTTGTGACCAACCCTGAAGTATCACCTTTTTCTACTCAAACACGACATCACAGGCACCAGTATATCTGAAGGAAATGATGGAAAACTGAGGTTGCCCACAAAGATCTACCCTCAAATTGAAGCATTGCTGGGAATATGAGTACAGTGAGTGACCATTCAAGTCTACCTTGCCAATTTCCAGTATCTTCTCCAGATTTCTCAGGACCTTGTTGCATCTCCACCTGGCACACTGCAACCTTGAATCCAGACAAAATGTGTTGATGACCTGCAATGGTGGTATAATAAATCATTTTTAAGCCACCGGTGCAGGTTTAAGGGATAGAGCAGGGACATGTCATTTGTCCTGACAAGGAAACTGAGTTAGACTTGTGGGATTTTCCAACAGTCATGCCAGCTCATTAATCTGTCAGCCAAGTCCTCCCATGTTGTCCACAGGGGGGCTCCTTGATGGTCTTGCAACACTGCCTTGAACATATTGCACTCCTGCTCTGATCTTGTCGCCACTGCACAGTTTGAATTCCGCTGATGACTCCTTGTTCTTGCAACCCGCTGGTGGTTTTCTGCTTGTTATATTATGTGGATCAGACTGGAACTGAGGTATCCAGCTCTCTTACCAGTGGGTTGGTGGACTCCTTCAGTTGCAGGACTAGTCTAGCTTTCTTCTGTCTGTACACCAGGCTTCTTGACTGGAGTGGTTGGGCTAGGCATTGTTCCTGAAGAGGGTTACTTGAGAGAGGCAATGCGGCAATTCTATCTATTGTATGGGAATACACACATTGTCCTTTCCAACCATTGTTTTCTGTTAACAAGGGAATTTCAAGCATCTTTAGAGGCCAAAGGCACTCTAGCGCCACTGCATTTCACCTAGGTGTAAAGCAAAGCTTGAGGTTGTGTAGTAGCTGGATACAAAGCTGCTGAGGAAGGCTGGCATTTAGAAAACGTAATGGTAGACCTGGTGTGTGATGGATCCAAATCCAGTAGGCCTGGTGCTCAAGCTAACCATCCCCTTCTTCTGACTTCACTTAGAAAGTAAAGTGGCCATTTACATTACATTACATTCATTTGGCAGATGCTTTTGTCCAAAGCAACTTAAAATATGAGGAAACACTCAAGTTTGAGGATAGGGTGAGAACCAGAGGAGAGTTCTAAAATTTAAACATTTATGTAGAGAATAGTGCAAGAAAATAGATGCTCTCTGAACAGATGAACAGATGAGAAGGATTCTGCTGCTCTGGTCACCTTGGGCAGCTCATTCCACCAGCAAGGAACCACAATTTAGACCAGTCTGGACTGGGTTTGCCTTGTGTAGGGACGGCAAATCCAGACGATGTTCCTTGGAGGAGTGGAGGGAGTGAGTAGGAATATAAGACTGAATGACAGGATTAAGGTACCCAGATGTCACTCTGTAGGCAATAGTTAGTGACTTTAATTTCATTTGGGCAGCCATGGGTAGCCAATATGGGTCAACTAGCAGTGGACTGACATGCGATCTTCTAAACCAGCTGTGAGAGTTTTATCATACAAGCTGGGAGACGCACTAGGTGGGCGCTGTACTAACGGCGAGAGATAACCACGGCCCGTACCAGGAGTTGGGTGGTGTGCTAAGTCCGGTATGGCCTGATTTCCTGATGTTGTATAAGGCAAAGTGACATAACCAAGAGACAGATGTGATGTGGCCTGCCATGCGAGAACATAACACAGCACAGTGTAAATAGTTCTCTGCATTTAACCCTTTCACCTGAAGCAGAGGGCAGGTGACAAGTCAAGGGTAGCGGTGAGTGACGTCTTAGGCGATACTGGGAATCGAACCCAATGAGATTGTTCTTTCTGGTCATCTGTTCTGGTCCCTGATGTACTGATCCAAACTCTCTAAGCATCAGCATCTGTTTTTTTTTGTGCTGTCCAGTAGTTGCTGGGCACATCTAAAGGGATTCTTGAAGGATTCTACTTCTGCTTCCTCTTCCTCTTCCTCTTCCTGTTCCTGTGCGTCAAAATGTGCTCAGTCTGCTCATCTTCCACGACTGCATCTTCCAAACATCATTCATGTTCAAATGCTCCTGGGTCAATTTCCTCCTGTTCCTCCAGAGATGTTGCTTCCTCTGTATTAGCTGGTGGATCTCAGGGTAGCCCGATGATTATCAACCTCACCAAACCTGTCTTCTCAGCTAGGATGTCCCTGAATGAATCCAGCTGACTTTCCACCTGACCATGGTCTTCTAATTTCACTGAGGTCCATGAGCAACCTCTGACACATCTCATTTGCTAAATATAGCCATGCCAAAAAAGCCAGCTGAATTGAAGTGAGTGAGTGAGCGAGTGAGGGAGTGAGGGAATGCGCGTTATTGAAGGAATGTGTGGTGGAAGTGGGAGGCGCTCAACAGGCAATTAAGCGGCAGCACCCATTCAAAACCAAACTCGTAACTGGAGCCTTTCCAGCAGCACAAAAACTTAACAAAGGCTGCCACTGCTACTCTAGCCTCAAACCTGACAGCCATTAGAGAAAGACAGGAACAGAGAGAGGCAGGGAGTCAGAGAGAAATGGCAACACAGAGAGAGGGAGAGGGAGAGAGAGAGAGAAAGAGTGAGAGTAAGAGTGATTTAGCTGTGGTTTATAGGCACAAAATGGCAGAGGGGGCCAGGCAGCAGAGAAAAGTGAGGAATCATAGGCAGCCTTGCTGTTCATGTCTTCATCTATTATGAGCCACGCTGGGGTTGTGCTGTCAGTCACACAGAAGGGAGTTTATATTTCAGCACATGAGAATATTTCTCCACAGAGTGTGAAATGGTGTGGAGGCTGCTGAACTCGTAATCAATCCTCTATTCCCACACTCTTCGTTCATATGGAGTAGATACTACACCGTACAACAGAAGCTAATGCATTAATAATGTGGTAATGAGGTCCTGAGGACCCCTGAGATGATGCTTTGCTTTGTGATGTTGCGCACTTTGGCCCAGTGCACATCACATGACAAGGCTGCGAATAGTTTCACTCTGCCAGAACGAGACACATAAAAATGTCAAAAGATCAAAATCTGACCAGAAGCAAAGAGGCAGGTTGTTCTTGCTGGAGGGCACGAGACCGGCCCACTGATACCCACACGCTGCCACTCTGTCCCTACAGTTGACCGGAGGCGATTCACGGCCTTGGAAAGTGCATCAGTCCATTCACACAGTGCACAAACAACTGTACATTGTATGCTGTGCTTGAAAGAGAAATGCAGCGCAACAATGTGACCCGTTCGAATGCTTAGATGGAATATATTCACACATTGTCACACTATAGAACCCCAATTTAGCCTTTTTATTAATATCAACAAACTGGCTGTTTTGTAGGAGAAATGATAAGAAGCAGGACAATTTATTAACACAGTGTTTGAATAACAGGGGGCCTAGGGGAGCTTAATTCCCCTAAAAGACCCTTGTGTGGGGTGGGTGGTCACAGATACCGACGTCCTAATTTATTAATCATTCATTTATTTATAACAATTTATTTCTACTCTTTCAATTACTATGTGAAAAAATAAAAGTAAATCAGTCCTGCAATTTTAGGTCATTGCTCCTTGGTAGCAGAACTAAATTGTCGCTATCCAAGTTCAATGTTAAATAAAAGAACACAAAGTTCTCCTGTGACAGCATGTTGCTGCTCAGTACTCTGTCATGTTGTTACGCTTTGGCCGTGGACAAAATTGATTTCGGAACAAATGCATGTGTGTTTTCCATCTGGAAGAAAACCACTGGTTAGGCTGCTGCTCGTATTGACAGTCAATGATGTACCTAGAGCATCCAGATGGGTTTCCCTCATGAAACTATGTCCCACCCACTGGAAACAGAAATGTCATCAGTTTCCACTATCACTTATTGATTATGTTGGTTGTTCTGACAGATTAGGGCTTCAATCAAGTGCAACCCACAAAAATTGACTGTTAATTTTCCATCAGCCATTTCAGGAATTGTTGGTTCTAACCTCTTAATTCATAACTTAATAGTGAAATATGAGGCATACTGCAGAGATCAGAGACTCCCTGAGATCATCAGGACTCCTCTGAATTCCTAGACGGCCCCAAATAATATAATAGATGAAATTTTGGCATGTTCTGGGGGAGGACTCATTAAAGAGTAATGTGGTACCAATTTGCAATAAGACTGTCCTTATAAAGGGTTTATAAATGATTTGTAATCAGGTTGTTAATTAGGTTGCAGACAGTTTATAAGTTAATTAGCAGTTATAAACAAGTCACAACAGTTGTCATACATTGATGCAGGCTCACTATTTGGTGAGGTCCGGTGTTTGAATGGTAGCAGCCTGTTAACAAAGACTTGATGAAGCTGAAATATTCTGCCTGAGAAAGAGACAAGATAAACTCAGCAACAGCAAGATCTGAGATCTTCCTAATAGTGAACCTGCATCAATGTATGATAACTGTTATAACTTGCCTCCAAAAGATTACTAATTATTCATAAACTGTCCGCAACCTTATTACTAAACTGATTATAAAATAATTGATAAACCTGTTATAAGGGCATCCTCATTGTAAAGTGGTACCGCTAATGATAGAAAAACTTCCAAAAGGTATTTTAAATAATTATGTACTTCCAACTTTGTAGTAACAGTTTGGGAACGACCCTTTCCTGTTCCAACATGGTCATAGCCCTTTTGCCCAAAGCCTAGTCCATGAAGACACGGTTTGGTGTAGAGGGACTCCAGTGACCTTCATAGAGTCCTGACCGCAACCCCATCCAGCACCTTTGGGATGAACTGGAACGGAGATTGTGATCCAGACCTTCTCGTCCAACATCAGTGTCTGACCTCATTAATGCTCTACAGAATGAATGGACACAAATTCACACAGAAACTCCAGAATCTTGTGGAAAGCCTTCCAATAAGAGTGGAGAGACACTCCATACTAATGCCCACCTGTAATTTGAAACTGAAATATATTCTTTGTTGTTTCAGTGGTGTTGCAACTCAATATGATGAAGTCTGTACAGCCAAACTGATATTTTATTTCATTTGAGTGTGTGTGAGAACTCTCCGGACATGGTCCATTAGGGACCAAGAAGCCTTAAAACAAACACTGATCAATCCTGACACAAACTTTGACAAGAACTATGAGCAGAGCTCTGATCAAAGCTGGGCTGCCGGCCCCGTCCCAGTCCGGCAACATCAAGGCCTTCATGACAGACAATTCTGCCGGAAAATCAGGGTCTATTTTTTAGGAATGAATAAATGACTGATTTTACTAAGCACTTCTAAATCCCCACTGAGGTGCTTTGTGTTTAAAAAGATACTTCAGATTTTTCACATCAGAATCAATGTCCTTATCTCCAGGAGACCAAAAAATTTCCAACCAAAGAAGAACAATTTTAATGTACCCTGTGGATCTACAGAATAGCCTTTTCTTGGCGGCGTAATAAAGAGTCAAAATGTTTCCATTTTAAACTACTATAAACAGGACAGTGGATGTTACTGTGTCTCCTCTCCAGTCTCCACTCAGGGGAGGTACATCCAAATGTCCCAAAAGATCTTTCAGGGAGCCTCATTAACCCTATACCTAAACCTGACCCTGACCTTTAACCTCATTAACACTATACCTAAACCTGACCCTGACCTTTAACCTCAATA
>JBBPCX010067865.1:0-12792 GCA_037974365.1 Hydrocynus forskahlii | reverse complement strand
TGTTCTTTGCATGCGCGCGCGCACACACACACACACACACACACACACACACACACACACAAACACACAGACATAGGCACATGCAAGCATACACACATGCACCCACACACATATATACACACACACACACTGAAATGTACAAACTGACACACACATACAATCACACACATACACACACACACACACACAAACACACATTCACGAATGTGCAGTCATGCACACAAGCATGCACACACACACATTCATACACATGTACACATTTATATACACCTACACACAAGGATGCATACACACACACACACACAGACACACACACACACACACACACACAGACACACACACACACACCCATATACCCAGACCCATGCACAAACATGTGCGCTCATGCACGCAAGCATATAGACACACCCACATACAAACACACACACACACACACACACACATGCACACACACACACATGTATACACACATACCCACACAGACACACCCACATACCCACACCCAAACACCAAAGTGTATGTTTATGCGAACAAGCACGCACACACAAACATACTCATACACCAGTACACACTTATACACACCCATACACGAATGCATATATACACACATGTACACACACCCACACACACATACAAATGTGTGTGCTCATGCACACAAGCACACATACACACACATATACACACACACACACACACACATGCACACACCCACATACACGCACGGACAAACGTGTGCGTTCATGCACACAAGCATGCACACACACACACACATACACACACACACACACACACACACACACACGCACATCTGACAGGAGGCCCATTACACTCTATATCAGAACAATACAGAAACCATCTGTCACGCAGATTTAATCCTATCCAATTAGCATACCATTTGCATCGGTTAATCCACAAATTGATGCAGCATAATATGATTTTTCAGTGAGTAATTTATTTGCTGTGAAAAAAAAACCTCAAGCTGAAAAATTAATGGTAAATCGCTGTCTGAGAGTCATAGCCTGTGGCATCTTATGGAAATTGTGCGGTTACAGCAGAGAGGGTGGGAGAGAGAGAGCCAGAGAGAGTATTATTTTTAACAATTTGCCTGTTTTTTTCCTGCTCATTGAATTCTCCTGTCAGGTCCTCCTCTAACTAATAGGATCGACGCAGTGGATGCTGTTGTTAAATAATGTTATATTAAATACTTTGAGATACACACAACAGCAAGGCAAAGCTAGTTTTTTTATGCAGCACATGCATCTACACAGAGGTCATTCAGTGTGTTTTACAGAGATAAAATAAAATATAAAAACATAGAAGGAAAAGAAAGCAATAAAATCAGTATATTTATAAAAGAAGATTTCATCTAGGGGTAAACAAAAGTAAAGAAAGCAAGGTAAAAAATTATCCAGATCAAAAGTATATGATTTTTGTGCAAGAAAACAAGGCAGTTTCTAGCTTCTTATTAAAACTGGTAACAGTTGGGGCTGATCTGATCTCTACAAGGACCTGACCTTCCAGACTGACGCTCATTTCAGAGATATTTTAAGGGTCTAAACTATTGAAAGTGAAAAATGAAAGCGACCATTCTGTCATACGTGAACAGCACGAAATTCAACCTCTGTATTTAACCCATTCACCAAGTGAAGCAGCAGGCAGCCAGTAACATGGTGCCTGGGGAGCAGTGTGTGGGGACGGCACCTTGCTCAGGGTACCTCAGAGGTGCCTAGCGGTCTTGGGAATCAAACCCACAACTTCCTGATCGCAGGACGCACGCCCTAACCACTACGCTACCAGCTGCCTCGGCTTTAAAGAAATTAGTAAAACTTTCAATTCAGTTCTGCATCTATTTAGAAGAAGAACCTGACTGCTGGAGTTATGTACTATCTTTTGGTTGTTAGAACTCTAGCAGCAGCATTTTGAACGTGCTTTTTACTGCCTGATGAATATTTTAGGGACAACAGTGCACTAAGCATTGCAATAGTCAGTCCTGCAGAATATAAAGGCACAGAATATAAAGGCACTTCTAACTTGCTATATTCTCGTGTTCTATTTGCATGTTCTTGAGATGCCAGAATGCTGATTCAGTTACACCTTTTAATGTTTTTACTAAAACAGACGTCACCATCCATGATTACACCAGGATTTTTGGCATGAGTTGCATTCTTTGTTGCCTTAGATTCTAGATCTGTTCTCAAACAGACCTCTGTTGTGTCTTTATTTAAGTGATGGAATGTTTGTTGCATCTAGCCATCTTTTGAAAGCATTAACACAATCAATCTATAAGACGACATCATGGTAAAAGAGACAGATCTGGGTGTCATCTGCATAGCTATGATAAGCCACAAGATAAAAGAGAATTTGCAAGTATGGACAAAAAAATGGATCCTTGGGGGACGAATTTCTCAGATTCATGAATGTCAATAGAGACAAAATAACCCCAGCCTTCAAAGTACATCCTGAATCATCTGAGAACCTGATCCAATTTTCTAATTTGTCCAGCAGTGTTTTATGACCAATGGATTCAAAGGCTCACCGAAATCTAGTGATACCAAGACAGTCTTTATGCAGACAAAGGTCTTTTAATATATGAGAGCCATTTTAGTGCAATAATGTTGACAGAAGCCTGATTCAAAGTCATCAAAATAGCCAATTAAATTCAAGTGATTACTGAATTGACTGAAACTACTTTCTAAATGACCTTGGCCATGAGTTTGTCTGGACCTGTTTGGCTCAGAGCTGAAAATGTGGAGACTCTCTTTGAAAATGTCAGTCCATCTGAAGCATTTACACACTTAGCATTTCTCTTCTGGTTTGCTATTGCTGTGTCATTTCTCCATGGTACTTTCTGTGTACTGGAAATGATTTTAGCTTTCACAGGTACTACACTATCAAAGACCCTGAGAACTTTAGAATCAAACTGATTAAAATGGTCATCCACAGATAAATATAGAACTAGCATTCTCATTCATTTTCATCTCTTAATAATAAGTAAGATTCACTAAACTGGACAAAAGAGAATTTCAAAATGTTAGTCCAAATCTGAGTACCACCCAGCAACATTCCATCTAAGCTCAAGCCAACCCAATCCAGTCATCCAATTTTGAGTCTGAACTAGGGCATTAATGACTTATCCGTCAATAAAGTCGAAGTCGACAAGTCGTTCGATGATGTCACCACACAGGCGCAGCGGAGGAACACAATGTCCAACAATGAGCAACTTTTATTAAAGTTCTCTGTAACATTAGCCTTCAGCTTGTACTGCAGCCAAAGGTCTCACATCTTTAAAGATGAAATTAACAAGCAGATTGGTGATCTGCTGTTTCTTCTGATCAGTCAGATAAGATAAGACTGGCTGGATGAAGTAGATACACATGCTCTGATTCTCTTTCGAGTCACTGGTTGAGCTGGAGACAGACCACTGGTCAAGGGAGTGGCTCTATTAGCCATCAGTGCTTCGGATGCTTTGTGGAAATCTTCCTCCTTTGGAAGAAGAAATGTAACTTCTTACAGCTGACTTTGTTTTTGTGTTGTTGCAGGGTTCTCTACTTTTAAAATGACTAAATATTCAGCAGTTTGAAAAATATGTTGAATGAGAATGCTGCCTGACAAGATTTCCTGAGGTTCCAAAGATGAGCTTTAAAGATGTATTTCCATGAACATTTATAAACTGAAACATCAGGCAGCATCAAACTACCAGAAGAAACAACATTAAAAAAACACAATTGGGGCAGATTAGGCAAGATCTTACACTATCTTAAGTATTACACACACAGCTTCCACACCAAGACATGAGATTTGAAAAAAAAAAAACTCGGCTAATACACTGCAGAATTCCTTGCTGTATGTTTTTTCTTTGTGTTCTTGGAAATTATACATCTCCCTTTCATGAGTTGTCCCTCTGCAGTTTCCAGTATGGAAAAAGTGGGTCAAGAACATCTCTCCTGTGGTTTGCATTCTTTTCCAATTTCCTGGTCCTGTTTGTGCAAGTGTGTTCTGGATAACAAATACAACAAACATTATCTTACTTATGAATGATAGTGAAGCAAACTGGAGAAGCCTCAGATTAAATCTGAGCATTCTGGGTGAGAGAACCTTAATCAGGTTCATGTTTCTCTCTACGCTTCTCCTTGGAACATCGTCTGGCTCAGCCATCCCTACACACAAGGCAAACCCAGTCCAGGCTGGTCTCACTCATGGTTCCACACTGGTGGAATGACAACAAGAGCAGCAGAATCACCCTCTTTCTTCAGGGAGCTCTTGAAGACTATTCTGTCTATCCAGAGAGCACCTCCTCTAGTGATGCACAATCTATCCTAAATCACACTTGCTCTTATGATTAAGTTACATCTTCTTACACTACTCCCTACTTTAAGATCGAGCACTTAGAACTCCCAGAGTCTTGAAGCTTGAGTGTTTCCTCAAATTGTAAGTCACTTTGGATAAAAGCCCTACCAAATGAATGTAGTGTATTGTAATGAGATAATTTGATACCTGTGAATTTATCAAAGTGTTTGTGGTCCTTTCTGAAGGTGAATTCCAAACCATGGTCGTATTAATTTAGACATATGTACCTCTTTCTGTTTGCACACTACAAAGATGGAGAAGTCTCTGGGGATAAAATCAATGGGTGTCCACCTCCTATTCCGTGAAAGGTCACCTCTAATGCCATAGGGTAAGACATTGCCTAACAACACATTTTTCATGCCGGATTTTACTGAGGAACTGTGATCCCACATGCAAGAGCTGTCTTTCCTCGGCAGCACACATACAGCGGGTGGAAATTCACCAGTGAAATGCAGCATGCCAATGAACACATGTAGACCTGTGATATCCTTTGGCTGAGGTATTTCAGTGATTGCTTTGATCCTATCAGGGGTTTCGCCCTGATGCCTTCTGCACAAAAATATGATTTTGTCCGCAGCAAACAGGGTCAGTCCTGAATCTTTGAACTTCATCAGCATACTCGGCACTGTATTCGCCCGTCTCTCCGCTCAGAGTTCCTCTTCAGTAAGCTGGATTTCTGGTGGATAGGTAGTACTCAGGAATGAATGCTATTCAGAAAATGTTTTTGATCCCATAATAATAAGATACTGCACATAATGATAATGATTTAGCACCCAAAAGGAAATTTTGCATGGTAAGACATCATAAGATATTGTAGATGTTAATAATTTAAACCCAGCAAGAAACTGCACATCTAGGTCTATTGAACAAGCATTTTACTGGAAACAGGTGATGAATCTTTATGGAGAATTATTTGCCAAAAGTCAGAGATGAGCTCTAAGATTCCAAAGACTTTAAATCCTTTCACCCGAGTTACTCCTGCTTTCAGGTTGTGTTTCCATATGCAGATGGTTTTGCTTAGAAGAAGCCAATTCAAATTCTGATCTTCTCATTAGATTTTTGGGTCCATCTAGGTTCACCAGTATTTAGGGTCCTCGTCAATTACTCCCATCGCCTCCATTCTGTTGACCTCCTCATTCACCTTCGCAATGAGCATGGGGTCGTAGACGACATGGATGTGCTCCTAAAATGTGCTGTATCAGTTTCTGTCTCTGTACACCTTTTCTTCAATCGGCATGGATTAATGGCGTCTGGATTGGATGAAATATATGTTACTGGTTACTGCTTTATCACATCCTCATGCTGTCATGGCTGATGCTTGAGCTATTTTGGGGTTAATGTGGCAAACGTGTATCTCTTATCTTGACTTTCTAAACGATTATCAAAAGTATCTTTCAAATCTGTATGATTCCTTTTGTCCATCAGCCAGAGGTAAGAACAAGGTACACTCATCTGCTTCATCTTCGATATAGTAGATAAGAGAGAGTACCTGGTATTCATCACTCTGTAGTCCTGAGTCCACTCTAAATCATTCTCAATCTTCCGCTTGGGCAGTTGTTCAGAATAGCAGATAAATTTTTCAAACAAGTCTTGGAATGGGCTTGCTGCTGTGTTTTGCTAGTTGTTGAATTAATGCTTTTTACTTTGTCTGGTAAAGTGCTCTTTTTGGGCAAGTTGCAAATTTCCCTGCAGACTCATCGCTGTGGGAAACCTCTTTCAACTCAGTGTATTTCAATTTTTCAACATGTATTTCAAACCAAACTGCAGTGAACTCCTTTGAAAAAAGTTCTCATTTTCATTGTAATTTTAAACATGTGTACTTCAGTTTGTTGTTTCACATTAACAGCTAATTAGCCCAGTTTGACTGTTACCAGGCTAAAGGATTGTACATGTCCTGTAGGTGGCGACAACAGTGCTCAGTTTGCTTCTCCGAACATATGGTCAATATGAATCATCAGTGTATGATGGGCTTGCAGAGATGTGGACCGACATGCATGTTACTGAGAACGTCCACAGGGCCATAAGGCTGTCTAATTCAGCCATTCATATGAATAATGTGGTCTTTTTCCAAACAAACAGACTTGGGATACAGACAAAGTCGATTTTATCCATCTTAGCCAATTGGGACTGCTGTTTTGGTCTCGTTTAAAGGCAGTCCAAGATGGCACTTCAAGAACAATTGGACACAGAATCAGGTATTTTTTACCCTGATGGGATTTCAGACCAGATGGACTATAATAAATGTTCAATGGTTTTAAACGTTCTCTAGATGTAACCTAGTATTGTGTACAACAACTTAATCTGAACAGATTTTTCTGACAGAGCGGAACTGAGTGTATGAAAAAGGTAAACTTAGTGAAGAAAAGAGTAAGACTGGGGGCCACATGTTAACTGGTGGGATCAGAATTTTTATGAATTTATGACGGGAATAAAAGACCTGTACCACATAAACCACATACTGATCATGTTTTAATTCCCCTCTTCAATCAAATGAATTTTTAACTGTTTTTTCTTTTCTTTATTGGACCTGCAGACTCCATATTTGTTTTGCTCTCTGTGTCTCTTAAATGGTTTAGGGGTGTAAAAAGTTGTGAAATGTGTGATTCCAACTAGTGGCATTTTAAATAGTTGCATAAGTAGCTGCTTTAACTGAGTTCAGAGTATATCATTTTAGCCCTGATTTTCCACTCACCAACAGTTTTTGGTGATCACCAAGAAAAGCATCAGAGCAGAGACAAATCGAGATTTGCAAATCAGCCCTTGATCGCTAAGGGTGAAGTGTTCAAAGATGGCAACCGAGAGATCTAGCAGGCTAAACATCTGGACCCATCAGTGAGTCAAAATCCTGTGCACAGCAAATGAGAGTGCAGGACACAGGGGAGAAGGGAAATCTGAGTGAGGAGTTTATCCTCTTAACACTAGAACAGCGACTAACTTGCTATAACTGTAACGGCTGTGTGCGTCAACTGACGCAGTACCCAGTTTCGCACAAGACGCTTCTTGTTATGACCGCTGCTGCAGTGTTCGGGCGTTTAGTCCTGCAGCCTGCCAGCAGAAATCCACGCAAGCTGCAGCCAGCAAACACAGCAAGTGTCCAGCGGACTTTGGACCCAGAGCCCGTCGTACAGTGCCAGTCGCCATTTCAGAATATCACAATCATTTATTGGCCGAGTATGTGAGTGAACACATACAAGGAATTTGGTTCCAGATGATGGTGTCTCTCAAGCACAACAGTATAAAACAACAGTATGTAAAGATATGTGTGTACATGTGCCTACACCACACCCGTATGTCTCTTACAGAGCATGCTTGCTGCTCCAACAGGCCAATAGATGCGATTCTGATTCTGAGCCTGATGAAATTACGTCAATTGACGCCGTCAGCCGTTCTAGTGTTAATTTTAATATTCATAATCTTTTCTTTCTTGTCATTTCTTGTCAACTTGGATTGCTCATTTCTTGCTAAAATTAAACTGTTTGAAGAAAAATAAAACCTGTTCATTTTCCTTGATTTTGACTGATCTGGTAATCCAGTGGATCCACATGCTGGTCAGCTCTACCAGTATATTTAGCAAGATAGAGTCATAGTAAGCAGAGAGAAAAGAACACTTCATTCAACTCTGCAGCCCCAGTCTCCTGTATGGAATTGCATTATTCTCCCCTCACTTCACATCATGTGTTTTTTTTTTCTGGATTGAAGACTAGAGAGGCTTGCTGGTGGTTCCTTCTGCTGAAAGAGCTTTTTGTTTGTCCCCGAGTCACTGATCAGTCATGTAGTGCAGAAACCACAACGACTCCAAGATTCCAATTACAGGAGACCATATTGTGGAGTGTGAACAGTACAGTAATCTGAACACTTTGGAAGTCATGTTGTGTATCCCAGGTACCCCCTAACAACCTCTGGGTAATCAGTGTACCATTATGTTGTCCAAGATGCCAGAGAGAGGAGAGAAAAGCAACTGGTTAAGGACGTTTCAGAAAGAACAAATAAAAGAATGAATCTAGTGCTAAATATACAGTTTATGTAAGTAGGCATGTAGTAGGCACTGCTCAGTTAAAATATGTGTTTACATACTATCTCACGCTAGTAAAATATTTAAATATAAAAGTATATACTCTGAGGCGAGGATGTTCTTTAAAACATGGGCTCTCAAGTAGTTGGGAGTAGTTATTTCAGCCCTGAGTGGTGGGGGTTTGGTTTATGTTTTGAACTGTAAATGTCTTTTGGTTGAATTAAAGCTCTGCTGTGCACTGGCGCTGATGTCTGTGTGTGTTCCTGTCCTGTGTGTGGGTTTAGGCCTTCCAGCCGCACTTCACAACATATATATATTCATATAGATACGTATATGAATGAATATGAATGATCATAGCATGAAGGTGTTTGGAACTTTTACTGGATTTAGCATCAAAACTGACTGAGAAAATAGTGAAAGTGACCATTCTGTCATACGTGAACACGCCACAGCACTCTGTACTGAACCCATTCACCGAGTGAAGCAGCGGACAGCCAGGAACACAGCGTCCGGGGAGCAGCACCTTGCTAAAGGGTACCTCAGAGGGGTTCTTAGCAGTCTTGGGAATCAAACCCACAAATCCATGCTCACAGGATGAAGGCCCTAACCACTAGGCCACAAGCTGCCCCTGTTCAGTTGTGAGGTGGAGCCTCAAGTTGACAAGCTGTCATTCTTTACTCACAAAGCATATCAAACTGAACGGACAGATGCATAGGCAGAAGAAAATGTAAGTGGAGAAACCTGAAAAACTGAAAGAAAAACTATGGCTGGGGGAGAGGAGCAAGAAACGGTAAGCCGCCCCTCTGCTCCCTCTGTGCCATATTCACCTGCTGCGGGTCTGGGAACATCAGCAGTACTGCACTGGTATCGCCCAGCTGAGCCGTGCTATGAGCCAAAGCAATCAGACAGACATGATAATACTAAAATATCACAGCTGGACTTCACCGACAGGGCAAGATATCCAGAGGCACCTGGCTATCAGAGCCACTTCTGCATTTGATGAGGTGCAGCCTCACATCGTTATGTGAGCAGAATATTTTCCAGCAACTTGCTTTTTGAAGACCGAATTTATAGTGAAGATGCGAATACATGAATCTGTGTTGTGTAGAGAAGGTGTTCATGGGTAAGCACAGTTTGAAGAGAATGGCCGAGGTCTCAGTGAACCAAAGGAAAACAGATAATAGTTCTGTTTTGGACACTGTCCTCTAGTGTACACGTTCACATTACATGCAAGCGTGTTGCCAGACGTCAGTGTGAATATCTATGACCAACACACCAGCACATGTTCCAAGATCCGTAGTATAATTCATTCTTTAAGCAACCGTGCAATTCCTGCCTCTTTTGAATGTTGGCATATCAGTTTTTATATCGTATTTTAGTTTTTCAGTTATGTTGATGGTACATTTGTTTTGCTCTCTGCGTCTCTAGATGTGGCAGGATGTGTTTTAGGGGTGTTAGAAGTTGTGAAATGTGTGATTCCAGTCAGTCTAAATAGCAGCATAAGCGACGGCTTAAGCTACATAATTTTAGCCCTGATTTTCCCCTCGCCAACAGTTTTGGGGATCAGCAAGACAATCATCAGATCAGTGACAAATTGATATTTGTTCTAGGCTTGCAAATTGGCTCTCGGTCGCTGTGTGAGAATTGTTCAACGACGGCGGTCGAGAGATATCCATCAGCGAGTCCAAATCCTGTAGTGTTAAAATTCATAATATTTTCTCGTTCAGCCTTGTTATTTCTCTGCAAATCCGTGCACAAACAACTAGGATTGCTCACTTCTGGTTAATATACATTTTTGGAAGAAAAGCAAAACCCTGGTTGCATTTAGACAGTTTACAACGTCCTTCCTTTCCACTTTCCTTGATTTGGACTGATCTAGTAATCCAGTGGATTCGAATAGCTCTACAGTATGTTTAGTGAGGCTGTGGGCTCCAGATCACAGAAAATCCTGGTAAGCTGAGAGAGGGTAGAGATGCACAAAAAATTTTTTTTCCCTTCCAGTACCTATGCTTGATTCAATGCAAACTACCAGTAACAACCCCTACTCGTATGGAACTACTCAACAGATGCTTGTGAATTTATACCCTTTTTATTTACACCCTCCATATTTTAATTTGCCTCAACTTTAGAACTTGTACTATTACTGACAGGTCTTGCAGTGGTTAGTACCTACCAAATCTTGTCCAAGGAATGACAACAACTGAACAGGGGACAGAGTATTGTAATACTGCGCAAAACAGTAAAAACAGAATAGAATAATATACAAGTAAACTACTGGAATTTGGTAAATATAACCGCAGATTGGTAAAATAAAGCTGCAGAATCTCAGCTCTGACAGTTGACAGTGCAGCGAAGTGACAGAGGCAGCACTGCAGCAGGGTAAAAGCAGACAATAGCATGGCTAGCATGGGCTGACATGCTCAAGGCTTATATGCCATCCATACTCTAAGACCATGGTTACGCCATACGTTCCTGTAAATATTCATTCCTACAATAACAACGTGGACTCATTACCTCAGGCTGCAGCTGACCACACAGTGGGAGGATTATGAAAGCTGCCTGACTCAGGAGCCAACACTAGTGTGTGTTACACTGTTTGTATGTTGTGTGTCTGCTCGTTTACAAAAGTTAGATTAGGAAGAGTTAAAGTTAGATTGGATTAGTTAGATTGAAAAAAACAAAACCTTTGGGGACTTACCCTTGTTTTCCTTATTTATGCTTTAACCTCTGACTTTTCTTTGACAGGATGTGTTACGGTCTGTAACTCAGATGGCAGTAACTTGGTTGAATAGCTGATGTTGATTTAAGTCAAGCTTTGCAGGTTGAAGAACAGATGTGGACTACTTGAGCACTAAAGCACGTCGCTCTGGATAACAGCTTCCACTAAAAGTAAATGTAAACCTTGTATACTGGCTACTATACTGATGGTATTTATAATGAGCAATTTTATCATTGCTTGTGTAACATGTGTGTGTTGCATGTGCATACACTCACTCACGACTGCCTCTGTAAATACCCATTTATTTATTATAAACTGTACATCCTCTGTCCTGCTGCTGCTACCATTTGTACATGTATTATTTACTGCTATCTGCCTCCATTCTGCATATTCGCACACCTAATGCCTCCAGTGTTAGAATACAGTATCTGTCTTAATTTTGTATTCAAATCAAACATCTGCTGCACTAAATGTTGTCTTGTCCTGTTTTGTTGCTCTTGTGTTTTTCACGCTCTCTCTCTCTCTCCTGATTTCTTTACACTCTTATTTTGTCCTCCCTGCACTTATGTAGTCTTGTGGTGTTCTGTTTTTGTTGTTTGTGTTGCACCACAGTACTACAGTATTGAAGTTCTGGTATCGGCACTGATACCAATACACTCACACTGGTTGATGATTATATGTACGACAGAAGAGTGTATGGAAAAAACCTGGAAGCAAACTGGATCTAAATTTCTTTGGCTTCATAAGCTGCAGCTAGATCCAGTTTGCTTCCAGTTTTTTTTAATCCATACACTTTTCTGTCATACATATAGTCATCAACCAGTGTGAGTGTATTGGTATCAAGCTGCAGATCTGGCATACCTGCACCAGGAAAGAAAAAAAAAAAACAAGTTTTTCCAATTGAAGTCTTTTCACATAATGAGGGTGAATGAAGTTTGAATTAAAATCTGAGTCATAGGTTAAAACTGAATCGAGTCTTCAACCATCAAATTCATGACTAGCATCTGACTCGAGTCCAAGTCACGTGCCTGCAAGCAGATGCAAGAGTGCCTTAAAAGGCTCAGCTAAATAATCTTATCAATGCAACGCTGCACAGAGAACGTTTGAGGAGTTTGAGGCAGATTTGTAACTCGAGGTGTTTGATAAGGCCTCACTGACTGCTATACTGTCGTATAGGTGAACTGGCAGCAATGTGTGTCCTCAGGAGCTGCCTGCATGGTTACCCAGAAAACCACCTTCCCCTCCCTCCATCGCTTTTCCTCTCTGTTTACTTGCCTTTCCTCTCACTCAGCTGTCGAGCTCTCTGAATAGTCCCAGCAGGTCCTCTGGCCTCTATTCTCAGCACAAACTTGAATTGCTGCCAACAGCTGTGCTGTCATTGTTGGCTCTTTTGTCTCTGACCTGAGAGGTGAGCCGTATATAGTTTCCAAAGGTGAAAGGCAAAAGGGTTATGCTGGCATAATAACATTTAGTTAGTCATTCACAGAAAGAGTCCCTAGAGCTGAATGAACCCTCGGCATGTTCGTTGCAGTATAATTTACATCCCACAGAGGTTAATTGGAATCATGTGAGTAGGTGATCATGTTAGGAGGTAGCATAACACACACACACACACACACATATATATATATATATATATATATATATATATATACACACATACATATATACACACACATACACACACACACACACAAACATATAACGTATATAT
>JBBPCX010067864.1:0-12793 GCA_037974365.1 Hydrocynus forskahlii | reverse complement strand
CTCTCTCTCTCTCTCTCTCTCTCTCTCTCTCTCTCTCTCTCTCTCTCTCTCTCTCTTTCTCTCACTCTCTCTCTCTCTCTCTCATGTTCAGATGAGAGCGTGAACAGGAGGAAGAGGTCTCGGAAACGTTCTGAATCGGAGTATGACAGCGCGTGGGACTCCTGTAGCGAGGTCTGAATTGAAAGTTCACTTTGCACAGAATGTCTTTCTGTCATTTCAGGGACAGTTTCCTCTCCAGACTGTTATACATGTTACATTTTCCCCCTAAACTAAAGAGATATGTTAGACATGAGATATGCAATTTTATAGATATGTACAAACATGCACACAATACACATATACGTATGTACATGCACAATAAACCTAAATGTAGTAAAATTCAGCAATTTCATATATTTAATATATTTTTATCTAGATAGAAGGACAAGACTGTTTTCCACATCTCTTCTCAAGCCATATGCATTAACATTCAATAGACTAGGATACTATATGTATTTATATGGTGGTATCATATTTTGTGGCTGTTCCTTTTTGATTGTGGCTAAAATGTTAGACTGAGGCACTCTAAAGCTCTGCTTTGTTGTAGCTTTATAATATTAAATGCCTCAATAAACTAAAATGGAAACATTAACTTATTAACATAAGACACACTGACGGCCTTTACTCCCCTGTGTGAATATGTGTGTGTGTGTGTGTGTGTGTGTGTGTGTGTAATGGGAAATTCCTTTTGCCCTTATGAACCTCTTATGTCATAATAATATCCTATCTGCTAAATCATAGAGTTTTCTATAGCGGTCCTGATTGTAGGAAGGTTTATGAAAGTCCACCATGGGAACGTTATCTGTTTTGCAATGACCCATGTAGGTTTTAGTCTTAATTTCCTTTTGTTCACCGAAAGTGTATATATGTGTGTGTGTGTGTGTGTGTGTGTGTGTGTGTGTGAGAGAGAGAGAGTGAGACAGCTAGACAGGCTGAACAGGTTCCCCCAGCAAGACAGTCATGGGTATAGAATCCTTTAATCAGATAAGTAAGCAATGAGAAATTAAATGATACATGTGTGTTTGTGTGTGTGAGTGTGTGCGTGTGTGTGTATGCGTTCTAGAAAAGACCAAACGTGTTGTGATAATGTGTTGCAGGAGAAGGCTGATCTGGGTTCAGGCTGTGGCTCTGGACTTAGACAGAGACCCCGTCCCAGGACTATCTTCCAGGCGGGACTGACAGCTCACGCCAAACCGCGCAACAGAGAGAGAGGCCGTGGCAAACAGGAGCCCAGCAGCCTGGTAATCTGCAAACACATCTGTACAACACACACACACACACACACATACACACAAACAAACCTGTACGCACTCGCCCAGACTCATGCACATGGACTTCACCCGGCACATCAGATTTCACTCCAGTGCACTCAGCTGGTGAGGAACAGCGAATGTTTGTAAGAGAGAGAATCAGGGATGACATGCAGAAAGAGTACACACTCTTTAAAGAAAACAAAACCAAACAACCATAAACCCTTCACAGCTCACCGCAAAGCATTTGTCCAAGCACTGCTACTGAGTGATAACTACAGTCAAGTGTCAGTGCTGATACTGTGTGTGTTTGATGCCTTGACAAGAAGTGTTGGCCCACTCCTGGTTGTCACACTTAAGTGTTTCATGTCTTCAGACTCAATTTACTGTAAAACAGCCGGTGTAAACACACAATACAGTTTGTAAATTTGTTGTTTAACACTATGTGAACTTAGGAAAAGAAATGAACTTAATCATATTTCTGGCCTATAATGCTTAAAGGGAGGCAGTAGCCAGTAGAGTAGTGTTGAGGCCTAGCGGGTAGGATACTTGCCTCTGGACCAAGAGGTCATGGGTTCGAATCCTACCTTCAGCAAACCACCACTGGGTTCCAGAGCAAGACCCTTAACCCCAAGTTGCTCCAGGGAGACTGCCCCGTGTAGTTAGGGAATGGAAGTCGCTTTGAATAAAAGCGTCTGCTAAATACTATAAATGTAAATGTAGCCCAGTGTCCAGAGTGGGGTTGGGTGGGCTTTTATTTTCGGGAAAAAATACAATTATTTCCTCTCTGAACTAAATGTACCCCTCTCTCTCTCTCGACCCTACTTATTATAGTAGATTTTTTAACAGCTTTTCTTGTACAACCTAATATAAATGCATAGACTACTGTTATCCAAGGATAATTAGAATAGCTGATCCCAAAAAAGTTCTGACAAATGAAAGCAATGAAGTCATCCAGATGAAAATCAGTTAAACCAGTGACTAGACCAAACCGATTCAGTAAATGTGCTCAGATTAGATTGGACCACGTCTTTAGATCAAGAGAAGAAAAGTTGTGTTAAAAAGATTAACGGATGATGAAAAATGTATGTTAGAGGATGTGTATATCATTGCCTGCAGTATCAAACTGCGAGAGCCAAACTGCAGTATGATTGACATTATATATTGCGCTGCTCAGGTTTCTGGGGTTCAAGACTATAAACTCCAGTTTTGAGGACAATTGTCCAGTTGGCACTTTCAGTTTAGTGCATATTACCAAAGGTCGAGCCTCACTCTAAATACATTCCATTTCCAAGTGCAAAATCTCTGTTCAACCCAGTTACATTTAAGGAATTGATTCATTTAGTGAATTAATGCATTACATTTAATTGAGTTCTGCTTTTTTTACATGACTTGATATGTCATTATCTGCTGAAAAGCAAAAGTTGTGCTTAAGCAACTTGAGTCAAGGTGCTGCATTCAGAAAACACAGAGTAGCAAAATGGGATGATTCTCACTCCACCTAAAAGCTCTTTTTTCCTTTTTTACATCGTCACGAAGTATGACTTGCAGGGCCTTCATTGGTTGTCGTTGTCTGCTTCCATTGGGTTGACAATAAAATATGTGGCATTGAATTCATGTTTTAAATTTGCACGCTTCATAATGGTGACAAATTGGTTTTCCTACAACTGTAATCTGGCAACCCTATATGCTGCCCTAGTCTCTAGTTTTCTAATTGTCTTCCTTTGTGTGTGTGTGTGTGTGTGTGTGTGTGTGTGTGTGTTTAGGTCTCTACTTTACCTGAAGGCCCCAGGCTAGAGCTGATGGAGCAGGACTCTAAAGACTCAGCTCAAAGCAGTGCTACATCCACCTCCACTACTGACATGGCCAGCCAGCCTGAGTACAATGTATGTGCACATTTGGTTATCTTGTCTTGTTTGGTCTTGCCGCTCTTTCTCCCTTCACACAATCAGCACAACCCATGTTTGTCCACCTGTCTTGAAAAGTAACAGGAGACTCTGTTCCACCACAGCTCTCTTTTCAGCTCTCTGCATAGACAGCCGACTTTCTGTCCACAGTCTATTATCTGGGTTAAATGTTACAAAGCCTGTCAGCAACATGTTTGCAGAGAGCATTGACAACTCGCACAAAGAGACCGTTAGTCATTGAACGATGATATTGTGAGCTAGAGTGTTTAAGGGAATCTCTTTTGACCTTAGATATATGTGTATATGCATTTAGACACACATGCACAACCACACGCGCAAACGAAGACACAATAGCACTATAGACACAGTAACCGATTGATCATGAAAATCAAGCTCAGACAAGTGCTACAGATGCAGACTTCTTCTCTCATCCCATGATCTCCTCTAACCACCATTTTCCATGCTTTTGTTTGTGTACTGGATACATACCATGTTACAGGTTTGTTGTCATTTCTAAAGTGCTAGAGCATGTTAGAGCTGGGTATCGTGGTGTTTTTCTTTTTTTCTTTTTTTTTTACATCATTTGAGAATGCAGTGGCAGCTGTTGTTTACAGTGTCAAAATTTCACAATAAATGGACCAGTAGAGATGGTCCAAGCTCCAGTGTGGCAGAATTGAAGAGCAAATTTCCAAAACTCACTCAGTCCGAAAGCATTTTTTTTCCGGAAAATCGCGTTTTACTTGTTTTACCTATTGGAAAGCAATTCTTACAAGAAATAATTTTTTTTAACTGAAAATTTACAGTTACTTGTCATTTTTCAATGCCCGTTTCTAAAGTGCAACTCCTGCACATTTTAGTTTGGGCAAATTTGTTAAAAAAATATAATGAAAACAATTTTTAAGTAAATCGATATTCAATGTCACAAAATTATGTACAAGTTTAATATTTATATCCTACTACATGACACAGCATGTAGTAGGATATAAATAGGATATAAAAAGTGCTGTCCCTGTCATTGAGAGATTGCGAGTTCATTCTCTACTGGTGCTGCACTGAACTTCTGAGATGTGGGGAAAGGTTTTACTGACTAATGATTGTAAATCTCTTACTATAATTACTGAGACGCAGAAAATGCAGCTAACCTTGTCAGAATTTAACTTCGTCGATGTTTACGAGAAGCATGGAAAACTGAAAGCAAGAACAGAAGCTGTAATAAAATCAAATGAAAGAGTGGACACACTCACACACACAAACTTTTTTTTTGCTGTATTTACTCAACATACAAGTGAAATAAATGATAGGGGAAAAAAACAATCACTGAGATGGATACAGGATCACCTCTTGCGTCAGTACCTTGTGGAACCAGCTTTTGCTTTAATTACTGCCTTCAGTCTGTTGGGATACTTCTCTGCCGACTTTGCTCATCTAGACTGTGCAGTATTTGCCCACTCTTCTTTACTAAACTGTTACTAAAACCGTTCAAGTTCCAATTGGATGGTGACCGTTGGTGGACTGCAATCCTCAAGTCATTCCACAGATTTTGAACAGGATTTGGGTCTGGGCTCTGACATCACCGTTTGCTGTGGGTCCAGTCATGTTGGAAGGTGAATCATCTTCCCATTGACAATTTTCTGGCTGAAGGCAGAATTTGATGCTGTTTTGTCCAATTTTTCCCTTTTATCCTGACATGTTACCCAGTCCCTGCTGCAGAGAAACACCCTACATTATGCTATTACCTCCATGCTTTACTGTAGGTTTGGTGTTCTTTGCACAGTGAGTTGAACTGGCTTTGTACCTTTTGGTGTTGAGGCCAAATAGTTTGATTTTGGTCTCGATCTGACCAACGCACCTGTTTCCAGTTGGCCTGAGAATCTTCAAGGTGCGTTTTGGCAAAGCTCAGTCAACACTTCATGAGGCCTTTCTTGACTAGTGACTTTTGCCATAAATTCCCGTTACTGCTTCAACTGCCTCTCTGACCAGTTTCCTCCTCACTCTTCCATCCAGTTTGGAGAGACAGCCTGATCTGGGGAAGCTCCCAGTAGTACCAAGCTCTTTCCAGTTCTTAATTATAGATTTTACTGTGCTCCCAGGGATGGATAAAGCCTTTTTTGTATCCATTTCCTGATTTGTGTCTATCCACAACATTATCACTGAGATCTTTTGACAGTGCCTTGCCTCCTGTTGTTGATTGTTTGCTTTCAGTTGCACAACCAAGTGAAAACTAATCAAAACGATTGAAGCTGATTACAGGTGGAAGAAAGCTTCGTGTCCAAAGGAGAAGATTACTAGTTACAGTATTTTTTTAGGATAGGGTGATCCCATATCCATCCCAGTGAATCTGGTTTTTTTTTCCTAAACTGATACTATCATATCTTTCTCATGGATGTTATCAGTTGCATTGAGTAAATACAGCCTGATTTTTTTTGACTGTGTCTTCATTTCAGGCCACAAAGCAACAATTGATGAATATCTTGAAGGGGCTGATTCTTTTCTATACCCACTGTAGTGTTAGCATGGATTGAACTCTAGTCTTCTACATAGACTCTTACCCACTACACTGCAATTACAGTATTTTATACCAGAGTATTTTTATATTTTATTATTTAGTGGTTGTCGAAAAATTTGTCTGTTGGTGTCACTAGAATTCTTTTTCTTCTTACATACCAATTTCTCTCCTGTGTAGGACAATAAGGGTTTTGGAATAGGGGAGCTGGTGTGGGGTAAAATAAAAGGCTTCTGCTGGTGGCCTGGGATTGTGGTGACCTGGAGAGTCACAGGGAAGAGACAGGCGTCCCACGGCATGCGCTGGCTTCAGTGGTTTGGAGACGGCAAGTTTTCTGAGGTGAGTCAGATTACGGGGATGACATCTAGAGAACGTTTAAGACATGTAATGACTGCTGACTGTCTTTTTATGGAGTCAATAATCTGTGTGTCTCTGATAGGTTTCTGCAGACAAGCTGGATTCCATCACCGCCTTCTCCAAGTTCTTTAACCAGTCCTCCTACACCAAGCTGGCCTCGTACCGCAGAGCCATATTTCAGGCCCTGGAGGTGAGACTGTATTTGTTGTGGAATGAAAAAGACTGGAGAATGGTTGGACACAAAATTGAGGATTAAGCAAAAAAACCTTAACAGAAAACTCTTATGTGGAAATGCACCAGGTCCATGAGGTCCAGGGATCACAGCAGATATTATATGTGTTTTATTTCTCCAGCAGTTTGTAACTGTGTGTGTGTGTGTGTGTGTGCGCGCGTATGTGTTCAATAAACAGAAAGATAAGGGCCCAGGTAAACACTTATCTGAAAGGTGTGTGGAATTCCCCCCCACCGTTCCTCTAATTATCTACTAGTAGAGAATGAGAATTCTGCCAAACTGCACAGAAGTGGCCAAGTCCAGACATGCTCAGGAACCGTGCCTGCTCTGCCCCTTGTTCTTTCGGTGAAACTCACTGCCTCTTATCTTTCTTTTTCAATCTATTTTCACAGTGATGTATGATGCATAATTTGTCTCCATTTAGTCACCCAAGTATTTGAACTGATTCTGTGTGTCCTACAACAAGTCACTCCTTGATACTTTATGTCAGTCTAGTCATTCATCTTGCTCCTGATGGACCATTAATCCATCTGTTAGGTCTTCCATCTGTTTTTATTAGCTTCAACTGCAGGCTTATTACTCAGTTATTCATCTAAACACACAACACTATGAAATGATATGTGGGCACTTTGGGTGTCAGACGTCATGCTGAAGTTTGTTTGGTGTGCCTACGTTACATAGAACATAGCTACTGTAGTTTGAAAAGCATTTAATAATAATAACTGCTGCTAGGGTTTCAAAAATGGTGTCACACACAAATGTATCATAAAAAACAAAAATAATCAAATTTCTTTTATTTTAGGTCTTAGAAACAAACAAAAAAACACAAAATCTTTGAACCCGGGAGAACTTTCAGGATAGTCTCTGCCCACACGTGGGTGGGAAAACCCGCTGAAGGAGGGGGGTCCGGAGGGAGGTCCAGAGGGGGGTCCGGAGGGAGGTCCAGAGGGAGGTCCAGAGGGGGGTCCAGAGGGAGGTCCAGAGGGGGGTCCAGAGGGAGGTCCAGAGGGAGGTCCAGACCCCCTCTGGAGATCGGTCGGGTGACCAAGCAGTGGCACACTGAGAGAAAAAGCAGCAAACGGCGAGCGTGTAGGAGAACAAACACTGGTTTTATACTTGTTGCACCATTTATACTTGTTGAATTCAGATATTTATGAATACGTTCTGTGTTCTTAGGGTCAAGTATCATGTCTAATAGCCTTTAAAAAGTCAGTGTAATCAATATTTAATATATATTTTAAAATCCTCAAAAATGACAGAAGACTGAAAACAGGTAATTACTTTGGCCCACTAAAAATGGGCCTGGATCAATTATAAATGGCTTTTTTAATCAATAAAATGACTTGCTCCCATAAATCACTAATCAGGGCCTGCTAGTAAAGGACAGAGAAGTATGGCCAGATTTCAGGAATGCTTAACCGCAACTTCTAAAAACAAGTAAAAGAACTTTGTAGTACCTTAACCGCCGTAGTACTTCAACGTCCCCTTTTTTTAACTTCAAAATTAATCAAACATGTCCTGTAACTAGTTCATGTGCACTGATCCCTTTCGATAATGATGATAATGAGTTTCTCTAACATTTGACACCTCCCCTCCATTGCAGCGTTCTATTGAAGATCATTGATCTCCCACTGTTTATGGACCGAAAGTTATGAGTCATGTCACGTGTGCCACACCGGCTGCTTTTTCAGTCCTGCAGAACTAGACATGTCTAGATCTTATCCTATCAGAATACGTCGAGTCATCTTCAAGTCACCACATTCCTTTGAATTTGCGACACCAGACATCTCAACGTACTTTATCGCCATGCAGAAACCATTTTGTTGATGCCACACTTGAGCAAGACAGCCTCCCCCTGAAACAAGTTGCGTGTACTCGCTCCTAGAAGGACCCTAGGTGGGCTAAAATGTATATGGAACGAATGGCCCTCCAGCAGCACCTGCAGGAAAATAACTCTGTTTGGTTCTTTTAAAAATTGAGATATTTTTATGGGAACAGGAATGGAATTTTGGGATCCTGCTCCTGTGTTGTGCAGGGAAAGACTGGTTGAATGTTAAAATAATGGGTGTCAGGGACTTTACTGCGTAGTGAATGTTGTTTTGGATCCACCGTTCAGAATGTAGACAGCTCTAAACAGGAATCATGCTCCAAAGAACAGCTTTATTGGATGTAATTGCTCTGAGAATGGTTAAGGGGTGCCAAAACATGCTGTGTTCGGGTGGTTTGGCACAGAGCGAGCATTGTTCCACTGAACATATAGTAGTTCCTTCCTTTTTTTTCCCTCACTGGCAAATGAAGCAACTCATGGTTTATTTTACTGCAAACCAAGCCAGGGGTGGAAAATATTTAATGTTATTAATGTAGTTTCGTAAGATTTGTACGTTACCCGATTATTATTATTAATTTGGGAAAACAAACAAACTTTTTAGTTTGTACATTTTCATTTAGGTAGTAAAAGTGCAAGGTAAATGGCACTGAGAGGAAAAAAAGGCATGAGATTTTTCTCCTGTCAGTCTGTCAAGTTCTCATACATATTTGTACACCCAGACTCATCTTACTGAAGAATGAAACTGCCCACAGCTATGCCTGTTTGTCTTTTTTTACAAAGACTAGAAACACCGGTTAGGAACCACATCACCAAACATTTTGCAGTGTGACATTTTTCTCTTACTTTTATATGCGATAGTATGCATTTTATTTTTGCTCCATACTTCCACTTATGCTTAAATATGATCCCAGACACACTTTCACTTAAGCACACATACCTTTTCACCGTTGGCTACAGTACAATACATCTCTAAAATGCTCTCTTTCTCTCTCTCTCTCTCTGTCCCCCTCTCTCCCCCTCTTTTTTCTTTCTCTCTCTCTTTCTCTCTCTCCCTCTCTCTTTCTCCTTCTTTCTCTCTCTCTCTCTCTCTTTCTCTCTCTTTCTCTCTGTCTCTCTCCCCGTCTCTCTCTCTCTCTCACTCTCTCTCTCACTCCCTCTCTCCCTCTCTCCTTCTCTGTCTTCCTCTCTCTCCCTCTCGTTCTCTTTCTCTCTCTTTCTCTCTCTCTCTCTCTCTCTCTCCCGCCCGCTCTGTCCCCTCCCTCTCTCTCCCTCTCTCTCTCTCTCTCTCCCTCTCTCCCTCTCTCTCCCTCTCTCTCCCTCTCTCTCTGCCCCCTCTCCCCCTCTCTTTTTCTCTTTCTCTCTCTCTTCTTCTCTCTTTTCCTCTCCCTGTCTCTTTTTCTCTGTCTCTGCCTCTCTCTGTCCCTCTTTCTCTCTGTCTCTCTCCCCTCCCTCTCTCTCTCTCTCTCTCTCTTTCTCTCTGTCTCTCACCCCATCTCTCTCTCTCCCTCTCTCTCTCTCTCTCCCTCTCTGTCTCTCTCTCCCTCTCTCTCTCTCTCTCCCTCTCTCCCTCTCTCCCCCATCTCTCTCTCTATCCCTCTCTCTCTCATTGGCTGCTTCTGTAGACGGCCAGTATACGTGCAGAGAAGACATTCCCTCCCTGTGAATCAGATAATTCGGAGGACCAGGTGAAGCCCATGCTGGACTGGGCTCACGGAGGCTTCCTGCCAAAGGGAAAAGAGGGCCTGAAACCCAGGGAGAACTCAGGTGAGTATGAGCTCTATAAAACCACCAATCACAGTCAGATCCAGCTGCAGTTCTTCCTCGTTAACCCTTAGAAGTCAAGAGCTTGTTGTCATTAAGCTATACATTCCGTGTACATTTCATAATTATTTACATGTAGTTACATCGTTAATCACACAGTTCTATAATGAATTACATTTTCTTTCTGCCTTGACAGTCTGCTCTTCTGATGATTTTCTTTGGTTTATGTCAATGACAACAAATGAGAAAAATGTAAAAGATCTTTTTCATTCCCACAAAACAAGACAGTAAACACGATCATGACTGAAATCATCTTCTCGTAAGATGAATTCGCCTCTTCGTAAGAGGCTTCAAATTTTACATTTACACTTTTTCTCTTTTCACTTTTTGTTAGGAGTCAACTTTTTGCTTCTTTAGCTTAGAATTGGAGCTGTGAAGCTAACAGTGTTAGCAAACACTAGAAGTCAATAATCACCCAAATCTTTTGTGGGTTTAGCTTGTTGGTCTAGAAGTATGATTCTCGCTTTGAGGGCGAAAAGTCCAAAACGGTTCAAATCCCGGGTGAGCCCTAGCTTTGTCATGCAGATCAAAAATGTGACGTGTTTACCATGTTTCCTTCCCAGTTAAAATGGAAATGTCTCTGAGTGTTAGTGGTATAGTGGTCAGCATAGCTGCCTTCCAAGCAATTGACCTGGGTTAGATTCCAAGCCAATGCATGGTCATTTGGGTTTGGGGCAGCTGGTGGCCTGGTGGTTAGGGAGTTGCTCCTGCGATCAGAAGGTCGTGGGTTGGAATGGTACCACTGAGGTACCCTTGAGTAAGGTACCATCCCCACACACTGCTCTCCGGGCGCTGTGTTCCTGGCTGCCCGCTGCTACATTTAGTGAATGGGTTCAATACAGAGGAAGAATTTCACACTGTGCTGTCCTGTGTTCACACGTGACTATTAGGGGCCACTTTACTTTATCTTTTCCATGAATATTTCTATTGTCTTTTTCACAAATACATCTGTAAAACAGCTCAAACCACATTCAGGTTGTTGTGAATTTGGAATCTTTTGGAAGTGTACACCAATACAGGCAGTCACTTCAGACAACACCAGAGTTGGTATCCATAATGAATAGGACTGATCTTGTAATCAACAGGACTGAACTTGAATTTGAGTCCTCAGTATTTGTGATGGTCATGTCTAGTTTAGACCCTCCACACATGTGCTGGTGAAAACAGACTCTTTGGTCTGAAACAGCTGCCCCAGCATTTAGCTGCGCTGTGAACTTTTGTTCAGTTTTGTATCCCCTCAAACCATATCCACCCTCCTCAAAGCTGTGCCACCTTAATGAAGAGAACTAAGAGAAATTTAGAGTGTTTACACAATTGGTTTGGGTGACTTTTGCTATCTAGTGTTTAATAGCAACATTAGCCTCGTAGCTGCAGTTAAAAACGTAGGAAGCAAAATATGCTACAAACAATAATCTAGGTTAATTGGTAAATTTAAAAAAACTCTTTCACCGAACAGTTCCTTTAACCAGAGGGTGTAGAGGCCTGTATCTAACTAATTCATCCACCTTTTCCTCTGAAACCACATAATGTGCTCTTTCCATATCCATGCCCACACAAACACACACACATACACACGTACTGGAGCTGCTCTTTTTCTCTAACAGCTGCGCAAATTGCGACTACCATAGATGAGGAAAGACAAACAGCCCCCTGTGTTTGTTTAGTGCGCTCGGCACACATGATTCACTGCTGAAGTATGAGTTTACACTCACTCAAAGTCTGCTGGCTTTTCTGAGCTTCAACTCATATTCTCTTTTAAGTTCTTGGTAATTAAAAAGATTGTATATTGGTTGGGGAGTCATTTTCTCGTACTTCACACACTCACACGGCTTTGGTTTCAAGCCGGGGTGCTATCACTGTGGGAGAAAGCCAACACTTCCTGACCTTGGGCAGGAAGACAAATCAGCAAACTAGTGGAGACAAGCAAGACTGCCGACCGTGATGCAACTATCCCCTGCCCTAAAACGCACACTTTAATTTATGCTGATATACGGTTGCCTGATGCTTGATTTGAGCTGTCCCTTCTGAGATGTGGCCTGATTGAGTGTTGAGATTGTCTGTTGGTGTTCATGATAACTGCCTCGAGGGGTCCTTGTCCTCAAACTGTTTGGGTGGAGCTGGTAAAGTTCAACTGTGAAGAGGCGTTGGGCCGGTGCATCGAAAAATAGTGAAAAGCGTTAAAAAAGCCTTAAAAAGACGACTACTGTGCTATTGTAATTAAGAAAAGATAAGATAAGAAAGAACTTCATTTATCCCGCGCGAACTTCTTTTGTCCTAAACATGCTCGATGCAACAAGAGGAATAAAGACAGACAGTAAAGAGTTTAAAAAAGAACAGTAGTAATAGTGCAACTGAAATAACAAAATACCTCTAACAAAGTAACAAATAATTATAACAGATACAATATATCTAAAATAACTCTAACAAAGAAACAAATAACTATAACAGATATAATAAAATAATGGATTATTAGTGCAAGTGGTTATGAAAAGTGACTTTTTGTGCCGTGAATAAAAAGAGATAGCAACAGGTGATGAGGGGACGAAACAAACATTCGCTGACATACAGATGAGTAAATAAATAGCAGATGACACGATCCGAGTGAGAACCTAATGACATTAATGCTGAAAAGTACGCCTACACTAAAGCTCATAATTCTACATTTCCTTCCTGAGAATCCCAATCCTGGGAATTCCTACTTAGCAGTTCCGCATATGACGCATTTATCTATATTCTTCCTCATACCGCGAACAAGCTTGATTCCATGAGAGTTTTTCTTTCTCTCTCTCTCTCTCTCTCTCTCTCTCTCTCTCTCTCTCTCTCTCTCTCACTCACTCACTCACTCACTCACTCACT
>JBBPCX010067863.1:15000-37162 GCA_037974365.1 Hydrocynus forskahlii | reverse complement strand
ACACACACACACACACACACACACACACACACACACACACACACACACACACACACACACACACACACACAGTGAGAGGAATCCAGTTTTGGAATTAGTGTGAATGAACTTATCTCCAGAACAAAAAACACTCCTATCACACTGGGCGGTACTGCCCCCTTGTGGCTCACTGCTGCAACAATAATCTGTGCTTAAAATTCAGTCGATCAGTGAAAAATCATTATTAGCTTTAGAACTGGAGCAGCAAGGCTAATGTGATTAAGTAATAGAGGCTTATCAGCATGATTAGCACCAGTTAGTCTACTTATGTCAACTCCTTATGCAATAATATTTTCATGTTCAATATCACTACTTCTCTCACTACTACGTGCAATCACAGACTCATTTTGGAGAACAACATCTATGTTAACTAGAAAACTACTTCAGCTGTAATTTTAATTATCTACAGCATGTTTATCCACCACATTTTGTGTAAAATATTGTATTTAGTACAACGCAGAGTATTTTGTGGAGGGTTTTATTTAGATTTTATATTATATTTTATACTGTTCATGTCTTTTTGTGTCTGTGCAGTCATAGCATAAACAGGTACTTCTGGGATCAATAAGATTCTGATTCTGACTGATCATCTCACACTGGCCGTAAACATGTCTGTGAGGTTGGCTCCCTCGTCACCAGCCTCTTAGTTGAATTTTCCCTACCACCTTAAAATGTAGCAACTGTTACGGCTGCAGCTGGAATGAAAAATAAGCTAGAGACCAGGAAGACCAGCTTCAGCTCGGTGTTTTAGAGTGTGTGGAGAAGTTCAAAAGGGATGGGAATCACCACTGAACTCTCAATTCAATATTATAAGCATACCTAGATGCCAAGTTGATTGCAGTTTTGCGATTCTGTAAATATCCCAATTCTATTCTATTTTTTTAATAAATAAAAAACAATTGAGTCATATGAATAAAGCTGTATTCAATAGCCACAAAATAGCTGCTGAACTGAACATAGCAAAAGGTAACATTTACACAATGCAAAAGAACTTCAAATACAACAGTATACATTTGAACTTATAATCAGAAGTTAACAAAAAGCTACATCTGCTACTGTCATGGCATAAACTACACCAAGATTGCTCCTCTGGGCAGTAGTAATTAAATGTAGCAGAATATGTTTATTACCCCTCAAAAACACTGTTTCTCCACCTAAAATGAATTCATTCATTCATTCATTTTCGCGCACGCGCACACAATGCCCCCCCAGGTACAAGCCCTGCCGCCCCTGAGCCCCTCAAAAAAATGGATGGATGGAAGGATAGATACTTTTTGCCCCCTCCCAGATAAGCCAAATGCCCACCCACACATGATGTTCTGGTCACGCCTCTGTTGCTAACCCAGTACGCCTCACTTTTTTCGTCTTTTTATGTAGATCTGGAGCAGGTGCTGCTCCGAACCCTCCTTTACCTCTGAATTCCACCTTTACTGGCATTAAAAAAAGCAGATCCGTCTTACAAAACTCAGGAGCAGACCTCGGGACGCACTGTTGCCATGGTTACTGTGGAGGAGCGGCTGATGCAGTGAGAAGCTGCGGTGCTCTAGCACCCCGGTGTGGTCAGAGGGTGTTCGTGGAGGTTGGCTGTTTATCGGGCAACTACAGAACGGCGTGTACTCACGGATAAAAGCGGAGCTGCGGAGCGGCGATGAGGTGAGGGGGTGCAGGATCAGGCCTCTGTGGACCTCCACAACAGCACCGGCTCAGGAACCTTCAATATGTTCTCTCCTCTCCTGCAGAACACAGGCATATTAATGTAGAAACAAGCAGAGGAAAACACACACACCAGCAGAGCATTAAAGCTACACACACAAAAAGCTGTCATGGGGGGGAGGGGCACTGTAAAGGAAAAATATTCATTACTGTCTAAATTATTCATAAGCAAACATACACAATTATGTTATAAAGGAGGGGGGCCCAACTCAAACACTGATTAAACCTGGCGATGAACAGCTGAGCTCAACCAGGTGTGCTTGAGCAGGTAAATCACCTGCCCCTGCTGGACCCCAACCCTCCAGAACCACCGAAGACAGCCCTGCTTTAAAGCACATGAAAACGAAAAAGCATTTTTGTAGGTTTATTTCGTTTTAGGAAAGGTCAGAGATGCTGAGTGCTCACTAGCGGGCGCCTCCACTCATCCAGATTAAACCAGTATTAGTGCTATTGCAGTGCTAATCAAGTTTCAGCATTACTGCAACACTAATCTCTCCCCATATGGGCGCTTTTGATCTGTGTGTGTGTGTGTGTGTGTGAATGTGTGTGTGTGTATGTGTGTGTGTGTTCGGGCTATTAGCATGAAGCATGAAGTTTTAGTGCTATAAATCCCACAGGTTTTTAGTTTGGACCCCCTTGCTTGGACCCCCTCCCCACTTTTTGAATACATTTAAAGAAGCCGATGTGTGTGTGCGTTTGTGTGTGTATGTGTGTGTGCATGGGGGTTGGGGGGTAATAAAGAACTAGGCCGTCAGACATACTTTTATTAAATGTCAGTGAATACATTTCTTCCTAGGCCTGAGGCCTGACCATTGCAGCCGCCCAGTTATATAATTAAATAATAAATGTTTAAATAATTAAACATCATCTCTGTTTAAAAAAAACAATACATTATAAAAAGTGTTAATTAACAGAAACACAGGGAACACAATCTCACCCCTCACTGTAATGACCACCCACATCTACAACACATCAGAACCAAACTTGTATCAATAATCAATCCAGTTTCATCCAGTCGTTCAATCCACACACTAACCAGCCTGGTCCAGTCACTGTAAAACTGTCCCAAAACATCCTGGAGAGACATTCTGGGACAAACCGTGGCTGGACAACATCACAGTGTCCTTAAAAGAGACTGATGGGCCGCAGGGTTCCTCACAGACAGCCAGATGATTCCAGTTAAACTGGACACACTTTGTGAAACACCCAGTAATAATGTTTGTATTCATAGTGTTTGTCCTTCTCAGTAATCAGATATTAATATTGTGACATATTGTTTAACTCAAAGGTGTTATGATATATTTTTGCCACGCCCCTCCTCCCCATCCATCTATCCACCAGAGACATAAACAGAGGAACACTAACATTTAAAGAAGCTGGGGAGAGTGTATGTGTGTGTGTGTGTGTTTCAAGTCTTGTCAGTCTTATGATTCTCTAAAAGAATATGAAATATAAAATATGTACATTTGAGCTGAACACTGCCTTTATTTTAATTACACGTGTGTGTGATTAGCGGTGAGCGGATTCAGCAGTAATTAGAACTCCTCTCTCACCAGAGAGTCTCACAGTCCGTCTCCAGCAGCAGAGAACATGAATGTAGGAGAACAATCTGGAATGACAGGTCACACTAGAGGGAAACAGCGAAGTGTGATACATTCCCAACTCAACACCACACCCCCAGTATTCCCAACACAACACTCCAAACATTTCCACTCCAAACATTTCCAAGACTTTAAATGTCTGCACTTCTATCATACGTTTAATATTTTTTTTGATGATTTTCTATGTATTCTTTTATTTATTTGATTGTTTTTTTTACTTCTTACTATTAATGCCTAATTTGTGTATTCTATTCCTGTAAAGCACATTGAATGACCTTTGTGTATGATACTGGGCCATATAATTAAACTTCACTTGACTCCAATATTCCAAACACCACCCCTAGCGTTCGCAACTTACCACTATCACACTACACTCTCAGTATTCCCAACATAACGCTCCCATCATTCCCAAGCATCATCATACCACACAGTCAATATACAAAACAGCCCATTATTCTAAACTCAACACCACCACCACTCCACCCCCTTTAAATTCAACATCCCCTTAACTCCCAGCACAACAGTCCAGAAATTCAAGATAAAATTCTCAATGCAACTCCCCCATTCTACCAACACAAAATCAAATTCCCAATACAGCACTCCCAACATTTATAAAGCAACACTCCTTAAACAAAACCTGCAGTATTCCCAAATGAAAATAAAAATACAATTACCACAACATCCTAACTCCATTTCCAATAAATCACTCAACATTCTCAAGCCAACCCAATACACCCTCAAGACAATACCCTAACTGTGTCAACATTTATAAATGAATGCAATACTTTCAACACAACACCCCAACACTACACACTCAATATTCCCTGTTCAATCCAAAATTTCCAACACAACACAAGCACAAAACAACAGAACTGAGGCCAATACTCCCAACATGCAATCCAACAAGACCCTTACAATTCCCATCACAACACCCCCCTCATTCGCATTACAATATTTCCAACGTGACACATCCAGCGTGACCCATTCCATTTCTATCACAAATCCCCTGTCCTATTACAATATTCCCAACACAGCACATCATTCAGAAAACAAAATTCCCACCATATCCTTACCATTCTCATCACAACACCCCCCTCATTCCCATCACAATATTCTCAAAATGACACATACAACAAAACCCTTAGCATTCCTATCAGAACATTACCAATATACATTCATCATTTCCATCCCAAAATGACACTTTCAACAAGACACCTAGCATTCCAGCCACAACATTCCTAACATTCACAACACATCCATCTTTTCCAGTACAGCAGTCCAAGCACCCCAAAACATTCCCAGCGCTCGCAACATGACAAGTCCAACAAGACCTCTGGCATTCCACAACATTCCTAACACTGACAATAGCATTTCCATCATTCCCAGCATAACATTTCCAACATTTGCATCAACTCCAGCATTTAACAGTACGTCCAATATTCCCAGGCTTTGCAGAATTCCCAATACTTTCAACACAACATTCCCATTACAGTATTTTAACAACAATCCCAACATGCTCGAGAAAACAGAACCAACACACCATTCCCAACCCAACCCATTCTCAACCCAACATTTCCATAGTGTCTTCAGTCTGGGCAAGTAGCTGGATTCCTGCAGGCGCGTCCGGATCTCTGACGGATCCAGTACGGCAGCCCCACAGACACACACACACAGCAACCCAAGCAAACACAGACACACACACACACCAACTTAAACACTAAACACACATACCAACCCCACTAAAGACACACATACACAAACATACACACCAACCCGAACACCAACCACACACACAAAAACACCAACCCACCCTCCAAGCCAAACACACACTCTCCCCCCCGCCCTGCGGGACACAGAGCTTCAGTTCGCATCTTTGATGCTGCAGCAGATTGAAGCCCCAGGACGAACCTGCTGCTCTATTTAAGGTGGAACAGAAAATTCCAATAAGACGCTGACAAATGCTGTATCGTGATGTAGTGTGTGTGTATGTGTGTGTAACCCGCTGTTCCAGCCCCACTGCGGACATTTTCAGCTGCTTGCTGCCGCATGGCGCACACACACACACACACACGCACGCGCGCGCGCGCGCACACAGACACACACACACCAACCTGCACACCGGGCCGCTGGCTGCGAGGTGTGTGTTGGGGTGCTGGTGATTGTAGTGGTGTGGGTGTGTGAGGGTGTTTGGTTTCCGCATGTCCGCCTGCAGCTCCGAGCGACTCCCCAACATACAAACCCCAATTGCCCCGGTACACACACCACCCTAAACACACCCCTACTACCCCACCCCCTACCACCACACCACACCACACATACACACACACACACTAAGCGTCTGTACTAATTCACTAATGAAGAAGAGAAAATGTCCGCGAGACTCATACTCACCTCCGCCTGCGTGTGTGTGTGCGTGTAGGTTCGTGCGTGTGTGCGTGAGAGAGAGAGCAAGTTTGAGTGAGAGCGCGCGGAGGAGCAGAGCGTCAGTATTTGCTCTCAGGGCTGAAATGAGTTTAATATTCAGAAAAGGCCTCGAGCACCGTATTTCATTAATGTTTCTATTTTTCTGATTTCAGAATAAAAATGACAATATTAATTAATGAATCTCGCGCGCTCAGAGCTCTTATTGAGCATCAGAGAGCCCCGCCCCCTGCTGGAGGGTGCAATACCAAACATGAACACACGGGGGAAGACATCACTCAGAATCTGAGACACTCACTCACACTGTACACACAAACACGCACACACATACACACGCATACACGCACAAACACACAAACACACACACACACACGCACGCACGCACGCACACAAACTGATGATGAAGACAGTGATGATCGTAATGATGATGATGGTGATGATGTTGGTCATGGTGATAATGATGGAAATGTTGGTGATGGTGATGCTGGTGGAAATGATGAAGATTATGATGATAGGAAATGATGCTGATGATGATGGTGATTGTGATTATGACGATGATGATGGTGATGTTAATGATGAAGATGGTGATGATGGTGATCATGATGGAAATGATGGTGATGGTGATGGTGATTGTGATTATGATGATGATGATGGTGGTGATGATGGTGATGTGATGATGATAATGCTGATGGAAATGGTGGTGGTGATGATGGTCATGGTGATAAAAATGATGATGATGCTGGAAATGATGGTGGTGGTGAGGATGATGAAGATGATGATGTTGATGACGGTGGTGATGGTGATGAGGGTAGTGGTCACAATCATGATAGTCATGAGGATGATGATGAGGAAGAGGAGGAGGAGGAGGATGTCACTGCGTGTCTAGTCATGTCCTACAAACACACGCGCGCTTAGGTTCCCCAGTTAGAAAAGAGAAGCAGTCACTAGTGTGAGACAGTGCTGAGTTTACTGAGGTGTGTGTACAGGTGTAACAGGTGTGTTACAGGTGAGTACAGGTGTAACAGGTGAGTACAAGTGTAACAGGTGTGTAAAAGGTGTGTACAGATGTTACAGATGTGTAACAGGTTTGTACAGATGTTACAGAAATGTAACAGGTGTGTACAGATGTTACAGGTGTGTAACAAGTGTTTACAGGTGTAACAGATGTGTATACTGCAGCTGTGATGAGGACAGTTAAACTGACCAGACATCAGACAGAAACAGTGAAACAATCAAACCAAACCCAGTGAAGATCCAGACTGAGGAATAATATCACACTTTTATTTTTTGTCCTCATGCAGGTGTGTGCACAGTATGAGCAACCCCAGTTCATCAGAAACACACACGCCTTGAGCTTTCACCTCACACTCATCCATAGACACTACTCAGCATCTCCGTACAGTTTGAGGAACCAGTGACTTCTCGGACGTTCTGGTGCCCCAGATGCCGAGTTGCTTTCCTATTCGTATAAACATATTTACTGCAATGCCAGACACAATTATTGATTAATCGATGGTAAGATTATTGTGTTTTAACTGATGATAAATTGTTTAATTTATGATAAATTGTTTTAATTCATGATTTTTTTTTCATTTTGTTGTAACTTCTGCTAAATATATTGTTTTACTTGATGATAAATTTATTGTTTTAAATGATGATTAAATAATTGTTTAGATTGAAGATGCATTGGTTCTGTTTTAATTTATAAATTGACCTTTTTCACTGATAAGTTGATTGTGTTTTAATTGATAATAGATTGTTTTAACTGTTGATAAATTGTATTAGGTGATGTTAAATTACTTGTCTTAGTTGATGTTAAATTGATTGTTATAATTGCTGATAAATTGATTATGTATTGATGGATTATAAATTCATTGTTTTCACTGATGATACATTGATTTTTTTAATTGATGATGAACTGATTGTTTTAAATGATGATAAATAGATTAGTATAATCACAGTGACAGTCATTTGTACAGTCTGACCAGTGGAAAGCAGAATACAGTGAGCTCACTTTCTGCAGATCCAGGAATATGTTACACTGTACGATACTGAGCAGCACTGGAGCACCGTGATTATATACATTATATACATAGCAACCAACTCCAGGAGGGCGTGGCTTAACTGAATATGGCAGAATCTGTATCCAGATTTGCAGCTTCAGCATCAACAGGCTGTCAAGAATCTGAAATATTTCTAATAAAATAAACAGAATTAATAAATTATAAGCATTAATATACAGCTAGGAGGAAATCACAGTTCTGATGGCCTTTCTTGGGTGTCATGAGACAAAACAGTCCTTAAAGAAAACCTATTTTACCATCATCTCCATTCTGTATAAACACTGAGGAGTATGTGAAGCTTCACTGGGGGTCGATAGTAAATAAAGCAGCTGTATTGGTGTTGGAGACGTCTGGTTCCATTCACCATGACTGTAAAAAAAAGTCTCAGCAATGAACCGTTTCACACCAAAACCCACTCTGTTTATGGGCGAACTTTGGATGGAGTTCTCCTTTAAACAAAGTGAAGAACAGTACGGTCAGCATGGGCTCTAAAACAGGTTATTTAGGGTTTCTGCTGTGATAAATATAGTAGTTCTAGTTTTGCCTCTTTTCATGCATTTTTTTCTGTAATTATGGTGCTTTTCTCCACAGGGTTTCACTGTCGGTCACTCTTTTGTTGTTATACATTATTATTATATATTATTGTTAATTTAAACAGACCAAGCAAATCACAGATATGTGGTTCCTACATGACCTGTTAAATGTAGATCTTTGAAGAACCCTTTCAAAAGGTTCTACATAGCACCTAAATGTTCCACTGAGTGATCTGAGTGGCACCCTCACAGGCAGAGCATAAAGCATGTGAAACGTGCAGCCTTTAAATACTCATGCAGGTTAGCGCTAAAGCTACAAGGCTAACGCAGGATGAGCAGTCAGCTTTATGAGATTTATGAGACTGCCGTGTCTTATAAACACACACTGAGTGTCCTAAAGGTCAGTGGGTGGTGATTTAGGGTTAGCCTGCATGATATTAAGGGTATTAGCATCCTTAGCTGTAGGCCTCATCCCTCCAGTTAGCTCTGAGACATTAAATTCAGCATTAACAGACTTTTAATCAGGTTTTAAAGGGTCTTGTTGCATTTCACTGCAGTCAGAGGCCACAATCAACCTGCTGCTGTTTCTCTGCAGGTTCTGGTGGGGTCATTACTTGTCCGCTTCAGGCCCAGTAATTTTTAGTTTATTTTTTTCCAGTATATTCAAACTCAGCAAATAAATTGTGCACTAAAATCAGTAGAAAAAAATTATTTTTCTATTTGAAAACTCTTTCCAGTGTGTGAACATTCCATGATGATTGGGATGCTCCATAACTGTTCTGAATAAAATCGGTGTTAAGTGAACTCAGTGTCACAGTGAAGCTGCTCATTCAGGGTTTCATGGTCAGGGATGAGATGTGGATGGACGTGTGCGTGAAGTGATCTGATGACGGCTCTGAGTCCTGAACAGTCAAAAAATCAGAACAAGTGCTACAAAAATGTAAAAATTTAATTAATTTCAGAATGAGGGAAAGGGACAATCAGGGACATGCATGAGACGTTTAACCCCATTTGGGCATGGTGTCCTTTTTGTAAAGGCTAATGTCCTCAATCTACAAAATATTTGTTTGCATTGGTTTCCCATGCCCAGTCAACAAAAAACAAAAAAAAATCCCCCTCCCCAGACACCCATCAACAAATATTTTGGTCCCAACCGATTGGTTGACAAAAGTTTTAACACCCCGACACCCCACCCACAGCCCTGTCTGAAGCCCCTGCCCTTCGAAAGGTCTCTACATGGCCCTGTGGGCAATCTGTCCAGAACAGATTATGATGATGATGATGGTTATGAAGAAAATGATGATGATGAAAAGTATTGCTAAAGGTGTTTTTCCTGTAGGGTCTGGTTGGCTGATCCCTGTTGGCGTCTACATTGCTGTGCCCACCTGGAGTGTCTCTGTTCATTAGGCGCCAGTTTATGCAGAGTGTGGTGTTGAATCATCTCACAGTTTGTATGATTTGCTGATGGTTGTAGGTTCTCTAGAATACATATAGGAGGTAAAACAAAAAAAATTCCCGATGTGCAAAAAATACCTGACCAGTCTGTTACTACACGGTCCGCTTCCTCCAGCAGCGACACTGCAGCCCTGCAGGCTCAACTTCATGCTTGCCTGATTGCAGATGTGTGGTTTAGAACAGTTTTTCTGTGTGTGTGTGTGTGTGTGTGTGTGTATGCATGTGACCATTTCTGTCATTAATGTGATACGCCAGCAGCACAGTCCTGATAGCAAGTTAGCTGCTGAAGTGTTGATGATGATGACCACAGTGTCCCTGTCCCTGTTCATGCACTGGGGCCTGGTCTCTACATGACGATGCACTTCCCCTTCAGTTTATCCGTGCGCTTCTGCTTGCTCGAGCGCTTCCCATCAATGTTTAGGCTCATGCAGCGCTTCTTCTCCAGGTTCAGCAGCTCCTGGAAGAGCTCGGTGACGTTGTGGTTAGTTTTGGCTGACGTTTCCATGAAGGCGCATTTCCACGTCTTGGCCTGAGCCTCACCCTCCTCCGTCTGCACCTCCCTCACTGTCTCATCGCTCTTGTTACCCACCAACATCACCGGGATGCCCTCCACATTGCCCTTAATGGCCAGCACCTAAACCACAACAGAAGGTCAGCGTAAAGAGCTGCACAGACTGACAGGTCAACAGCAATACAACACAACACACCAACTAAAGCAATAGTTTGGCCAAGTTCTGGTGTTTCTTTGTTTACCTTTACCTTAAGTCTAAAGTTGCTACCCCACCAATTAGCAGTGGTGCTAACTGCACACCTAAATCATCCTTAGAGGCTCGGCTACCCTCAGACAGCACAGATCTATTTGACTTTTTGTTAAACTATTGCTATAAGGATTGACTTCTTCAGCATGAGGATGAGGACCTGCTGGTAGATGGGCTTGAGCTCCTCCAGAGACTGCTTGCTGGTGATGGAGTAGACCAGGATGAAGGCATGGCCTTTGGAGATGGACAGGCGCTGCATGGCAGGGAACTGGTGGCTGCCAGTGGTGTCGGTGATCTGCAGCGTGCACACACTCTTATCACAGCTGATCACCTGCCGGTACGTGTCCTCCACCGTGGGGATGTACGTGTCCCGGAACGTCCCCTTCACAAAACGCAGCACCAGCGAGCTTTTACCAACTCCACCTGCCCCGAACACCACCACGCGGTAATCATTACTCTGCTCCGGCATGGCTGAAGAAAACACACACACACACACACACACAAGGTACATGAGTGTGTGAAACAGTGGTGATTGGTTAGACTGACTGATCGGTCTTTAATCATTCAGTCTGCAATTGATTGGACTGTGATTGCTTGGTAAATGTGTAATTGGTTAGTATGTGATTGGTCAGTCAGTGACTGGCCAGTCTTTGATTGGTTAGTCTGTGATTGGTCAGTTTGTGATTGGTCAGTCTGTGATCACTCAATCTGCAATTAGTCGTTATACAGTCGAGAAGTCTGTGATCCATCAGCCTATGATTGCTCAATCTATGACTGGTCAGTCTATGATCGGCCAGTCTGTGATTTGTCAGTCTGAACTCGATCTGTCTGTGATTACTCAGTCTGTGATCGGCCAGTCAGTACAATATGTATGCGTTGTCAGTAAATCTGAATGTCAGATGACGTTGGCTAGAGGTCCTAAGCACTTCTGTCACACACCTGTTCTCTTCCCTTCCTTGTGCTGGTGGATCAGTGTGTAGGAGACACTAAGCCTCTGATCAGTATCAATATCTGATCAATACCCGGGCTGATTTTAAGCCACAATCAGCATCCCCTTGTGTAAAGGTGTGAGAGAATGCAGTGTTTTGTGACTGATGCGGATCCTCATCATTTATACTGAGTGCTGCAGGAGGAACTGCAGGACTGCCGGGGCTTCTCTGAGGACCTGGGCGATTAGAGCCAAACTCCATTACAGATTAACTCTGGCACAAACCCAGATTATAATGCACGGGCTTCGTCCTCTAGAGTCTCTCTCTGTCACCCACCCCCAACACACACACACACACACACACATACACATTGCTGATGCGGACGTTAACCTTGCTGTGAAGCGAGAGCTGCCAGAGGAGTATATCAGAGGGAGTCAGAAGGAGACGCGAGATCTGAGGCACTGCAGTGATGAGCGAAGCGCTAAACTCTTTTCCACGGACGTTTCGACGCAGGGGCACACACTAAATCCACAAAGAAGCTTCCAGTTTATCAGGGATATCCACTAACATTAACACTTCTGTTTGTTTTATGGATAAGAGTTTTATGGATAAGTGGGCAATTCAGTTATATGTACAAAAGGAGAAAAAGCTACAAATATAAACAGTTTGCAAATATACAAATATAAACAGTTTGCACTACTCAAGTATTTTTACCTCATGCCTATGGTTAGACTACCCCTAGTTTTCATTTCCATGGTTGCGCTACATTCATTTCCATTTCCATGACTACTGTTCATCCGTTGCCATTACCATAGTTGTACTGCTCTCATTTCCACAGTAATACCACCCTCATTTCCTTGGATACAATTGTCTGGCTCTCCTCCAAATGTGGAAGTGACCTGTAGAGTGAGCAGGATGCTAAAGTGCTGAAATAACCACGATTAGCATCATAATTACACAGCGAAACGCCCTTATGGAGCTAATTTTGTCCTTTAGCCTGTGTGAGTCTGTGTGTGTGTGTGTGTTACAGTACAGTGCACTCTCCTATAGCACCAGCGCTTAAAAATAACCTCCACCATCTGCCATCTCTACATACCAAATGTTGTCTGGATTAGTACACACACACACACACACACACACACACAGAAATTCTGTCTAATTTGCACATGATTTTGCCAGAAATATCTCAGTGATAACAGATATAATCACTATTCCTTTAGGTGCAGAGTAATTTATAGAACCACAGTGGAACCTTTTAGAATATCCAGCATCTCTCAGCACAGGAACTGGGAGACAGAAACTGGCTTGAATTTTTCATTTCAGCTTAAATGATGAGGCTGTTGCAGTCTACTTGAAATTGATCTCTCCCACCTTAAAATATGCTGCAGTTCCAGTCTATGAGTTTGATGAAAAGCTGCATGCTGAGGTTCAGTTCATTTTTACAGTTCATTTTTACAGCTCATTGTAAGCCGTCCTGTGTCCTAAACCACGTCCAGAGAAGGTTTGGGGATGTGTTTACAGTAAAAGTTTTGGGTGACTATTGACTTCTAGTGTTTAAATACATACAGCAGGGGGCGCTCTGACCACCTTCCATCCCTACTTCAAGCTGTATGATGTTGACTGGACCTTCATTGCTGCTGTCATCTACAGGTGGTAAGTAGGTACTACGGCCGCACTGACGGAACCGTGATGAATATTCACACACAGACGAACACTGTTAGGTTCAGAAAGAGGCAAAATCATGAAAAACAGACTCGCTGATCAATAATTAATCACAGGATCCAGCCTGATCTACTCTCAGCTCTTCCTGAACGGAAGAGAAAGTGCCCGCTCATCCCGTCCACGCTCTCCAATATCCACTCTAATCAGGTGGAAGTGCTGAGTGGACAAACTCTCCTACAGCACATTCCCGACACGTCCACCACCGCCACATAACTCTGACCTTTATCTGCATTATGCATTACATATAGACATATAGTTAGTCATCACGATATGAATATCAAGAAATGTTATAGTCACAAAAACAACAGTGAATGAAAATGTATAAATTATAGTAGACAGACGTTATACATGTGTGTGTTTTTATTTCTATTGTCCACATTATGGATTGTGATGTCTAGAAGGGTCTACTTAAATATATTTAAATGTATTCTTCTTCTTCTTCTTCTTCTTCTTCTTCTTCTTCTTCCTCTTTTCTTCTTCTTCTTCTTCTTCTTCTTCTTCTTCTTCTTCTTATTATTATTATTATTATTATTATTATTGTGATGTATTTATCCAGGCACTGATATGTGGATAAAATATCCAAAAACTATCCATAAAATAAAAAAGGGAAAGTTCATGCCCACTGGTTTTGTTAAAAGGTTCCTCAGTGGAACCTTTTAGAATATCCAGCATCTCTCAGCACAGGAACTATGAGAAAGAAACTGGCTTGAATTTTTCATTTCAGCTTAAATGATGAGGCTGTTGCAGATGCTGCTGTTCCAGTCTATGAGGCTGAAAATTGCTTCTCTCCACTTTCACTTCTGCCTTAAATTCTGCAGCCTGTGAGAATGTAATAGGTGCACCATTTGAGGCGGACTGGAAAGTTGGAATAGATGCAGGTAAATAGATGAGCTTGAGTGGGTTGGACTCTGTTCTTCACTTCTTTTTTTGGTGAAAAACAAGAGTCTGGTGCTCCACTGTGCAGCAGGGAAACAGTCCAGGAGCTGAACCAGCAGCACAGGACCACATTAAACCCAAACAGAGGGTAAAAATTAGAGCTGAAAATGAACCTGAGGAAAAGGTCACTCTACTCACTGACCCAATGCAGAAGACGTGAAAGTGTTAAAGTGAGTTACCTGGACGACCTGTATCACCCACCTCCAGCACCGGTGTACAGGACAGCCTGGGGCACTCAGACTGACTGCTGCGCTGACCGTCCCTCCTCCACTGACCATGAGTGATCTAGCCGTCCCTCGGGCTGATCTGTGTGTCTAACAGATTGCTCCTCTGTGGGGCTTAGTGGCTAATCATTCCATCTGTTACTGCGGGACACCGCTCCACTGACCCACTTCAGAGGATCTCATCTCTGCGCCTCTCACGCCAGTGCTGCTGCAGCAGAATGTGCTGTAACACTGATCCGAGACCTGCTTCTCCCAGCTAAAGGCAGCATTTAAAGGAACAGTTCTGCAGAAATCACATTTACACTTCTCCACCTCCCCCAGACAGAGTCCACCAGCCTTGAGCTGCTTGGAGTCCAGATTCTGCTTCTTTGGTTCACAACTGGAGCTATAAAAAATGAACATCAGTAACACTAGAAGTCAATAGTCACGCAAATCTTTTCATCCTCAAAACTTCTCTCGACCCGTTCAAACCACATCCAGCTCCATTCAGGTGGAGTGGACTTGAGGATGTGGTTTAGGACACAGCACGACTTACTGTGAGCTGTAAAAATCAAGCAACCATCAGCATGCAGCTCGTCATTAAGGTGGAACAGACTTGTGGATGTGGTATGGGACACAGTATGACTGTCTTCAGCTGAAATAACAGTCTGCAGTCTGACAATATCAGCCTGCTTCTTTTCTTAATTATTTTCTCTAAATATCTGTTTGTTTGGTTGTTTTTGACTGCACCTTTAAAGCTGGCAAATCACCCCCTTCTGATCAAAATGGTAACTTTAAAGGAGAAATAAAACCAGAAGTCAGTAGTCACCCAAGTCTTTTCATCCCCAAAACGTCCCGCAGTCTGGGATCTGGTTACTTGTTGAGAAGGGCTCACATCCCGGCAAATCAAAACTTCCCTCCTCACTGTTCACTCTCCAGTCCTCACAGCCCGTAGATGTTTTTTGTGATGTCACAAACATCAGTTCTTTTACATGTATATCCAACAGCAGTTAAGCCCTGCCCCCATTCACAGTGAAGTGTGTAGCCCAGACTGCTTTTTAAATGGAACAGCCGTTCAGAACAAAGCTCATTTAAATACATCCGTTTTAAAGGCGCAATAACCTGTTAAGAGACACCATGTTCACACATGGTCACTTTATGCATCTTCAGTATCAGGACTGTATCTGGACTGGGCTGATCCACAGTAAACATGGTGTGGACGAGACACATTTAAACCAGATTTAGACCCAATCACTCAAACCACTTCAGGAGTTCTAAGACACGTTTCGAGACACGTTACAGCAGAGTAAACACATCCGTCTCTCCGAAGCACATTCAACGCACAAAACCCCTCTCAGTGCTGTCACAGCACCCCCTGCTGTTCTGTTTATGGAAGAGACAGACCTTCACCACTTAATGCAGCATCACTGCTCTTTCAGTTCATCTCCTGACGCAAGTTTCTCCTTCAAGTGTGATTTTAATTCTGTATCCACTCTGGACGAGACGCTTTGCTTAAACTTCCTTAAACTCGTTTTTCACCGTCTCGCTCCAACACAAGCATTTAGACAAAGGAATGCAATATCTGAGAAAATAACATAATTTGCATCAGCATGGAAAACTGGCTAGACAGTTAGTCACTGTACATTCCCTATTATTAGTCATTATTAATTTACAAAATATTTTTTTCCCTGTAAAAATGGCTAAACATTGCACATCTATTTTTCAAAGCAGAAACATTATCATCTTCAAAGGACTACTTCCTCATTCCAGTAAATTTCCTGGTTAAGCACTTAAATGTGTAAAGTCATAATTACAGTTTCTAAACTGGAAAGTAGGATCGTATGACAAGCAATAAAAGTGAATGTCCGTCTTCTGGACATCGGAACCAGCTAAAATGCTAAAGCCTCTTGGTCTCGGGCATCCGTGTCCTTTGAAGATGCTACTTTCTCTTTTTGTCCATCTGTCCACTGCTGGGAACGCACCTCACCTCCAGTAACACCGCTCATAATGAAAGAAGCCAGCTGTTAGCAAAGAAAACTACAAACTGTATATCACTGCCATTATACATTATGTTGAATAGTCTTGATATACAATTAGATTTCTCATGATAATGACAAAGTATACGCGCAAATTCAGTAAACACGGAGCTCCGCAAACACAACACACTGACAGAAAACAGTCTAATGCTACAACTGAGTAGCCGCTGGCATTAAAAATATTTTTAATATTTATCTTCAGCTAAGTGCTTGTCTATATTTAATTTTAAATGTAAATACCTTAACTCTGTCTAAACTTGTTTTACACTTTCCATTTAATGGGGCATTCCATCCTAAAACTAACTATTAAAATATGTTAATTAAAATGTTAATTACTGTTATTACGTTTTTTTTGTCCTGTAGCTCAGCATCACACCCCTCATATCCGGTGATTTTACATTGTTTTGTTTTCTCCTTTCACGGTGGAGGAACAGATACAGGGCATCATAAAGCAAACTAGCCCCCAAAGAAAACTGATTTAGTTCATAGTTGCCATCATTTTACCATCAGTATTCCATATACACAATTTGTGTTGGAGATCTCTGTTTTCATTCACCACCACTGTAAAGAAATCAGAGTTTCTTGAAGAAATTTATTAAACTGTACTGAATGTATTAAATTGATGGAATCTCCTTAAAATCATCATATATCATAGCCATATTACACATCATTACCACAATCAACTCCATGAATCTTCTTCACACAGAGTGGAATGTTACTATACCAAACGACCTGAACTGAATCCACACCTGCACTCTCTGTTTTATGTGCGGTATGTGTGTCTGTCTATGATATACAGTGTAAAATAATACACATTGTATCGTGTAACATAGTGTATTACACTATATGTAATATAATATACAGTGTAGTGCTATCTGATGTATAGTGTAACATAGCGTCCAGTGTAATATATAGTGTAATATAGTATAAGATAATGCAGTGTAATGTACAATGTAATATAATGTACAGTGCAATATAGTATAATGTATAGAGCTATACAATATATAGTGTTATACAATATATATTATAACAATGTTCAGTCTGTGTTGTGATGCTGCAAGACTGTCCACGCTGGTCTCCTATTTCCCACCGGTATTCGGCTAGGCCCCGCCCCTAAAGAAAATACATTGCCTGTAAAAACTTCCAACCAGTCCGAACGCTCGAGGGGCGGGGCTTACCGGACACAGCGCAACATAGGGGGCGTGGTTTGTCGTTATTATTATTACCGGTATATTATCACTCCCATTATTATCATTATCGTTATTATCATTATTTGTATCATTATTATTATTATTATTGCTACGATGTGCAACAGTGTACCATGTGCAATATTGTGTAATGTTCTTAACGGGTGTTAAAATATTATCATTACGTGCAATGTCTGACGTCCAATAGTCTTCATGTGCAATATCACTACTTATGTCAATATTACTTTGTATTGCTTAGTATCAATACTGATCTCTACTTAGTACCACAACGTACTCCAAACTATCATTTGTGTCGGTAGATTTCACTCAGCTGTGTTACTTATCTACAGTATTTATACCCAGCATTTCTGTATGTAGCATTATGTAATTTTTAGCGTGGTATATGGTGGTATATTAGCGTATTTTTTTCTACAGATTTTATTTAGACTTCATATAGTGTTCTTGTCTCTGTGTCGCTGCGTGTCTTTGCAGTTATTACATAAACAATTTCCTCCTTATTATTATTATTATTATTGCTACTATTATTATCATCATGGTTCCCCGCTGTTTGAGTGAGCAGCAGAGTCTCTGTCTATCAAGAATCTCTTGAAGACTCCTCTATTTAGAGAGAACCTTCTCTCCTCTCTATCCTAAATCACACTTGCTCTTCTGAACTCACATCTTCTTTCACTACTCCCTACTTAAAGAAGACCAGCTTCAGCTCGGTTCCTCAATGTGTGTGGAGGTGTTCAGGTGTGGTTTCGATGCTCCCTCTAGCGGTGAACTTCAGTATTATAGGATAAAAACTAAAAAGGAACTACAAATCCCACCCGCTCTCCTAATCTACACGCACGCACGTTCCAAGAGCACCCTCCTATAGTGAAAAACTGGCAGAGATGTGTTGTGGTAAAAAAGACCTCTGGGTTGTATACAGTCACCCCCCACTTTAACGCCGATCAGCGATCGCGGATTTTTTCTGAGAATCGAACTAGTAATTGTTTGCGGAAACCCCCGCACTAATGCGGAAACTGCGGCTATCCTCCGCTTTTGTGACGTCCCTCGCCCCCCCACCCCCCAAGCACCGTGCCCAAACAGAAACAACTAGCAGGGGGACGAGGGGGCGTGGCGGACGAGGCCCAGACGTCACAGATTTTTCGTGGCAAGTATATAATTTTGTCATACATTTTAGTGCTAAATTATTAAGAAAAATATAACTGACTAATTTTGTAACATAAATATTAACGTAAATTCAGCTCTATTTCCATATAAAAAATAATAAATGTTTTTGTGCTGAGGTTCCAATAAATGTTTTTGTGCTGAGGTTCCAATAAATGTTTTAGAACTGTGGAGAGAAACACAAAGAAAGCGTCTTGGGGTGGTGAAGTACTCAGAGGGGGAGGTTTGAAAGTAGCCAATCCGAAAACGCTATTTATTTCTCCTTGCTGCTGATTGACTGCCGCCATTTGACGCAGCTGCAGTCCGGAATTTGTGGAGGGCCTCGAGTGGCCTTGTCTTTTTCATTTTGTTCTTCGTAAAGCCCTGTATTTTTATTACTGTAAATTAAATGAATTACTTTATTTACCCTGCTCATACCAAAGAAAAGGACAGCGCATGCCAAAGAAAATGCGCCTGCATGAATTATAGTACAGTTTATACAAGGGTAACATCGATATTTTAGATCAGTGTAAACTATACAGTACAAATACGGGTTTACTTTTACATTTTCTTTAAAAGTAATTTATTAAGTGATTATTATTGATTTTTTATTAATGATTTTATATATAAAACATTTTATATATAAAAACACACACACACAGTTGCAGCCTAACGGCTGGACCTGCATGAGAAAATGTGCTGAGATTCCAAAGAAATCAAAGGCAAGTCCTCACAAGACCTGCCTGCACAAGACCCGCCTGACAAACACACACACACACAAACACACAATCAATGTTGCAGGTCAGCACATGAAGAGGAACCTGGGACTGTTTTTGGATCTTACACTGAACGATTCCAATAAATCAGTCAAATTGAATAAAATCCTGCACATCACACTGTTTACAACAGTGATTGTCAACTGGCGGCCCGCGGGCCACATCTGGCCCACCAGTGCTTTCCATCCGGCCCCCCGATGGAAAATGAATGGACATCTATGGAGCTAGACGGCTACATTCTGCACTCGCCCGCGGAACGACAGCGAGATGGGCTGTACGATACAATATCAATTGTAGTTTATTATAGGAGAGCATCTGGCCCTCACAGTGTCTGCTGAGAAAAAATCTGGCCCTTGGAAAAATGTGGTTGACGACCCCTGGTTTACAGCTATGTTATCACATTACACATTTCTAATAAAGAAACATTTGCATCTACACAGTGTCAACCAATATTTGTAGGTGATCAGTCAGGAAAATCTGCCAAACATCTCTAACAGTGAAGATAACAATCAACCCACAGCTTCCAGAGACCAGAACGTACCACAGAAGACTTTCAGTTCATAGTGGATACTAAATAATTCATAAACAGATCCTCAATAATTTATAGTGGATCCTGGATATTTAATAATAGATACTAAATATTTCATTATAGATACTGAATCATTTATAATAGATACTGAACAATTCACAGCAGACACTGAATAATTCATAATAGATACTGAGTGTTTCAAAGTGGATAATGAATTATCTATTATAAATACTGAATAATTCATAGTGGCTACTGAGTGCTTTATAGAGTTAAAGCCGATGTTTGTAAAAGTCATTATCATACACACTCTCTGAAGCGTTTGAAGTGGATCTAGGAGATTCCTGTGCTGATGATTTTATTATATTAACGGATTTGGGAAGAAACAGCATATTTCACAGAGTCGATGGTGCCAGATTTATGGATGAATAAACATAAACAAACTTGTGCACTTTAACACAACATATCACATTTAAACAGAAACAGCTCGGCTACACTGCAAAACCGGGTCATTTTAGCCCAAAAAATGACTTCATGTGGTAACAGTTAAACAGGGGCTCATTCAGAGCATGAACCTGAGCTGGATTAGACCAGCTGATGTGCCTGTTACCTCAGGAAGTCATGCTTTAAGGTGCTAGTGTGCTTTACAGTGTAGAGGTGACGCTTTATCGGCTCAGGTACAGTGTAAATTTATTCATCTGGAAACAAAGGCATCCTGGTGAGAAAACATTAAAGCGTCATTTCCTTCACATTTGATCCGCCACATCATTTATCCTTGTCATTTCCCAACATGGTGAAGCCTAGAAAAGAAAGAGAAGTAAATATTTAATCACCTGCTTGCAGATACTTTACACTCCAAGCCTCTACAACATACTATAGTACGCTACAACACTAATTCCCTATCCTATAATACTTCACGACACTACACTAAACTCTTCTTTCAAACATTTTATGACTCTCTTCTAATACTCTACATTTACATTAACATTTATCTACAATATTCTTCTAATACTCTACAGGACTGTTCTAATTACTGTTTTAATACTCTATAACATTCTTCTAATACTCTACAACATTCTTCTAATTCTCTACAGCACTCTTCTAATCTATCTTCTAATACTCTACAAAACTCTTCTAATCCTCTACAATGTTCTTCTAATACTTTATAATACTTCTAATCCTATACAACACTCGTACAATACTTACATTATTCTGCACTTCTTATACTTTACAACTCTCTAATCACTCTTAATACTCTACAACAGTCTTCTACTTACTCTTCTAATACTCAAACATTATTCTACACTTGATATTTTTTTATAACACACTATGACACTTTTCTAATACTCTACAACGTTCGAATCACTTGAAGATCCTACAACACTCGAATTACTCTAAGGCTCTGCAACACTCTTCTACACTTCTGATACTCTACAACACTTTTCTAATACTGTACAACACTCTATAATACTTCTAACCACCAACATCACTCTTCTAATTCTCTACAACACTCAATCCTCTACAAAATTCTTATAATAGTATACAGCACTCTTCTAATATTCTACAACACTCTACACTTAAAAACATTTCATAACACTGTAATGCACTATAACACACACTAACATTCTATAACATGCTATAACACAATACACTATAACACTATATTATACACTCTGGAGTTAAGTCATGCAAAAATGCAAAGATAATGAGGTAGGAATAACAACAGCAAATTATAATGTAAAAATTGTGCATTGATATTATCCCATCCTGAGTCAGCACATCCTTTATTAGTCTTATCACTATCTCCTTCCCTCTGGCTCCGGTCAGTCCACAGGTTCAGTGTGTGGGACCTCACCATAAAGCCATAAATATCAGTCAGAGGGACTGAACCATGGGTCAGCAGTGCACAGGGTGGGGTTTTACCTTCTTTAGTCACAGTCTGAGCTGCACTTTTGGCTTTTCCGCTCAGGTCCTTCACCACTGAATCCAGCGCAGCCTCATGCTTCAGGAAGAAGGGCCGAACCAGCCGAGCGTAAATGATCTGAGAGCCATTCCAGGAGAGGGGGGCCATACACCACAGCAGGAACACACACTGGGGTGGGGGGGAAG
>JBBPCX010067863.1:0-10000 GCA_037974365.1 Hydrocynus forskahlii | reverse complement strand
AGCGTGAATGGGCGGAGCTAAACTGTTGTAGACCAAATGGGTGAAAAATGTGTAAATGTGTTTGCTATTGTGACAACACAAAAACAACGAATGCTGCTGTTGCAGCTTAGCTTTTGTTATCGTGTATAATTTTAATAGTGCTTCAATCACACTTTTTTAAAGCATTACTGTAATATCAGTAAAAACATGATGATTTTGCTGACTGGGGTCAAGGAAAAAAAGTTCAGATGGTCAGATAAAAACATTCTGAGTGTGAATGCTGGAGACACACCCAAAGTGCTCATCTCAGCGTCTCAGAGGTGTATGGACACTTGAGGACACATTGCTGAGTTAAATATAGCTCAGGGGACCTGATGCTGAAGGAGAAATGAAAGCTTCGGGGGGGGAGTAAAATTAGAACACGTCCACAGACTGGTCAGGGAGAGCTAGCCTGAAGAACCCAAACACAGCGATTATACCACACAGCTAACACTTCCTGTGTAGGATACACACCAAACACTGTCATCACACTGATACCATTATCACACCACATTCAAAACACACTGCAGCGTCAACCCACGCTCATGACTGAAGATCTGCTCCTTCTGCTGGATTCCATGGACACACAGACTCGCCAGAACACTCTCAGATACCCGTGATTGGTCAGGATGCTCACAGACTCATTTGCATAACATTCTGTGACGTCAGTGCTGCAAAGACCAAGATCACTAGAACCATTAAATGACCCATATCATGAAAAAAAAATCAGGAAATGTGAGTTTTCCTCACATTTTCTTTGATTAGAGTGTGTAAACACTGTTCCAGGACATACTCTTCATGCCCCAATCCACACATGGAGAATAACCTGCAAAAAAACAGCATTCCACGCTGTTGTGATGTCACAACCACTAATCACTAAGACCTTTTGGGCTGAAAGAGCTTCAGTCTGAGCTTTTGACAGCATTCCAGGAAATGTCAATTTTTAATTTAAAATCTGCTCTTCAGGCCAAAGAGGACACAGGTGATCGTGGAGCTCAGTGCTGGAGATAAACACATAGTGTAAACACACACTGAACCACAGCAGGTGTTAGTTTCTGACTCACACCTCAAACAGGTTGCATGAGAGAAGGCATGGCCGAGACTGAAAGAGGAGACAATGATCATCGTTTAGTTTTATTACCGAAGACACCACCCCTCCAGGCCGCGGAGTGTATGGTAATCTGTATCCGCAAGTCGGGCCGATTACTGAATAACTGGCCTCCAGCAGCACTTTGCTCTCTTCACACAAAAAACAGAGCTGCGCCTCTGTGTCCCAGCAGGCTTGAAGAGAACATTTACCTACAGCAGGGTGCACCAGGCCAACATCTCATCAGAACTGGGATTTATTTCACCTTATCTGAATGGGACAGTCAGTTCTGAGTGCACGACAGGAGGGAGCTGGTATTAAATATAAGATGGTGTTGAGTGTACAATGGGGGCGGTGATGTACTGAATGTGTGATGGGGACAGTCAGTGGTGATGGTCAGTACTGAGTGTGTGCTGAGGATGGTCAGTACTGAGTGTGTGCTGAGGATGGTCAGTCCTGAGTGTGAGGGGAACAGTCAGTGCTAAATGTGTGAGAAGTGAACGGTCAGCATTGAGTGTGTGATGGGGACTGTCAGTACTGAGTCTGATGGTGATAGTCAGTACTAAATGTGTGATGGGGACAGTCAGTACTGAGTGTGTGATGGGGATGGTTAGTGCTGAGTGTGTGATTAGTACTTTTAGTACTGAGTGTGAGATGGTGATGGTCAGTACTGAGTGTGCGTTGAGGACGGTCAGTACTGAGTGTGTGATGGGGACGGTCAGTATGGAGTGTGTGATGAGGATGGTCAGTATGGAGTGTGTGATGAGGATGGTCAGTATGGAGTGTGTGATGAGGATGGTCAGTACTGAGGGTATGTTGGGGACAGTCAGTACTGAGTGTGTGTGATTAGTACGGTTAGTACTGAGTGTGAGATGGGATGGTCAGTACTGAGTGTGAGATGGGATGGTCAGTACTGAGTGTGTGATTAGTATTGTCAGTACTGAGTGTACGATGGGGACGATCAGTACTGAGTGTGTGGATCATAAAGACAGATTTTGTCCCATTACAGAGTCTGTAAACAGTAACTACAAACACTGCCCACGATATTGCAGCTGACTGGATGACCACTTACTTTTCCAAACATCAGACACAGTATATGTGGTGTGGGATGTATGGAATAAAAAAGGTCTTCAGGTATCACAATGTTGTATTTACGAAGAGGTACAAATGCTCAAATAAAGAAGACACCTGAGGCCTGCATCTGCTGGATAGCATCCAGAAAGCCAGCAAACAAAAATGACCAAGGGAAAAAAACCCTCATCAAGACCTGCAACACATCCACAGCAACCCAGTGGGAAACAGTTATAGGCCAGTGTAAAGCCGTTATAGAACATCTCTCAACACTCTCTCGACTCTCTGCACTCATCACAGACATGCTAGAGAAATGCATTTTACAGCATTATTACTGTTTTTGGTTGAAACATGAGCTGTGTGTTTACGCTACCACTGATAACTGAACACTTTTAAAGCCTTCATGTATATTTATACAGATATAAATACAACATATTCATCAGCAGCTCAGCTAAGACTAAACAATAATAATAAATAATAATATCAAATAATAATGGTGAGGTATCCATTCCAGTGCTAAAACTAAAGAGGCAAACTTCCTTTAACGCACAAAACTGATCTGCAAGCTACAATTCCAGATGTGACTCTTGAAAAAATGCTGATTTCTGACAATTATGTGAAAAAAGATGTGAAAAAACAGTGTCGTCCATCATGCAGTAAATGATCAGGCTAGAAAGTCAGCCCACAATAACAGTAAAACAATATTATTAATACAGGCAAATCTGAAATATACCTGTTTTCCTAGGAACATTCTCTCGACAGAAATGCATTTTACAGCTTCATTACTGTTTTTGGAAGAAATGTGAGCTGTGTGTTTTACTACTGATAATTAAAACCTATTTATACAGACAACAAACCTGATTTGCACATATTCATCATCTTCTCAGCTCAGAGTACATAATGACAATAATAATAATAATAAACAGCAGTACAGAACAATGAGCCCTATGGCAGGAACCAAAGCTCAGTGCTAAAGGGTCTTTGAACCAGAGGAATTGTGCAGATATGAAGTCTGAGGGTGAAGAAGAACATCTTCACTCAAAAGTTATGATGAACTTTTACCAGCCCTCACAGTCAGACATGGACATCTGGCATCACAGGAGGGCTGAAAGTGGTCTTTTGAGTGTAATATTAATGAGGAGTTTTTTATAAACAGGTCCAGGTGAGGTGAGGGAGCTGTACCTGCCACTATGAAGTGTCTCTGGACGCCGGTCCGCTCCTCGAGTTGCGCCAGAAAGTCTGTCACCACGTTCTTCTCCTTCAAAAACGCGTCGAAGCGCTCCGTTACTGCGGCCTGCATCGTGTCCCAGGGGCCCCGGTGCTCTAAAAGTGACTTAAAACACGCTTTGAACGCTCATTAAAATAAAAGCCTGCAAAGTTTCTCTCGTCCAGCTCGAGCTCACCCCTCACCCGCTCCCACAGACAGGGGGCGCCGTGTTCACCACCCGTATTCACACAGGCCTCGCCCACATATGCATCGCCAGCATAAGTGGGCGGGGCTATCGCATTCTCACCACAGGAGCGTGGATAGGCGGGGTTACATCGATTCACAGCCACTCAGATTGAAGAAGGGCGTGGCTCTTTGCAAAACGGAAGGGAACCGAAACAGCAGTTTCTCTGCGCGTTTACAGGCGCAGCAAAAAGTGAGAAAGATCAGCCAATCAGAGAGCAGAATCCCACCTCTACGTTACAGGTGTCGAAAGGTCCATCATCCAAACAATGTCTGATCAAACAGAGAGACCTGAGAGAGGAAGCACCAGGTGGATGTTTCCAATAAAGTGACCTGTGAGTGGAAGCACAAGGTGGGTATTTCTAACAAAATGGCCAGCGAGTGGAAGCACAAGGGACGGGTTTCTAAAAAAGTGGCCAGTGAGTAGAACCAGGAGGGGTGTTTCTAATACAGTGGCCAAGATATTTTAATTTGTTAAAAACGCTACTGCAATAGAGAGGACTTTGCTGTTGTGTGTTGTTTTTGAATGTTATTGCCTACCAGCAGGGGGTGCTCTTCACTCTCCTCAGAGATTTTCACCACCATGAGTCAGGAGAGTAAATGTACATTGAATACACTCCCCACTCCACACGCACCCACAGACACACAGTGCTCGCTTTATATTATAATGTTCAGGTTAAGGGGATGTAACCTGAGGTTTACAGTTGACTGAGCCACTGAAGGGTCAACATTATGATCACAAAGGCCTGAACACTTATTAAAACCTACTTACCTTTACAATTTTTCCACTTTGTACAGCTAATATAACATTTACTTTAAACCAGTTAAGCAATAAATAACTTGAATTTACACAAATTGGAACATTCATTTTCTGTAACCTTCTTATCCTTACTAGGGTCACATGTACGTAGAGCCTATCCTGGGGCGAAAGGGCACGAGGCAGGGACTTACACACACGCACCTACACACACACACACACACCGTTCACTCATAGTCAAATTAGAATCTGTAATTCACCTGATGCGCATGTATTTGGACCCACGCCACCACGAGGAGAATATGCAAACTACACACATCTAAATGACACCACTGAACACTTCCACACACTCTGATGAGTGTGTGATGATTTAGTATCATGCTAATTGGTGGGATATAAATTTCCATTACCTGTTAGCTACATTAGCCTTGTAACTCCAGTGCTAAAACTAAAGAAGCAAACTTTACACACCTGTTTTGGCTAAACCAAGAGAGAAGAGTTTCCATCAACACACAAAACTGAACTGGAAGCTAAATGTCCAGGTGTGACTCTTGGAAAATGCATTTTTGTTTTGATTATGTGAAAAATGATCTGTGAAACCAGTTAAATGTTGTCCCTCAAGAGTACAACGGTGTTAATGATCAGGATAGAAAGTTATGATGTTAAATAACTATTAAAATAGAGGAAAATCTTAAATCAGTTTTCTTTGGGGACTATGTTGCCTCACAACACCCTACATGTAAAACCACTACAAAAAAACAGGTTTAGCTTCCACTCAGCAAGCTGAACCTCAGCTAGTTTTTAAAGTATATTACTGTAAGTATATTAGTGTGTCACGACTGCAAGAAAAAATATTGGCTCTGTTATTTTCTTGATTATGCATCTTTTTTAATTGACCAGACATGTCAGGCAGCCTTAGTTTTAGTAGGCAACGTTCTGATGTGAAACATTTTGTTAAAATATAATGTATATAAAGTTTTTTGTAGACTAAAAGTCCCAGATAAGTTTAAAGGAAGGGATGAAATGTGCCTCTATGGTTTGTGATAATGCAATCATGAGTGAAAATTACGTTTATAAAAAATCTAATTCTGAGTACACAGTTTAAGAAAGTAATGTGTGGTTACGGGATAGATAGATAAAGCTTAACAGAGTTTAAGGCGCTTCTGCTGCGATTTAGGCTTACATGTGAATATTAACGAAGGTGATTAATTATGGTAAAACACCTGTCGTCTCTCAGAGTGGTCCTGTTAGCACGGTAACACCCAGAATGCTAAGCCGTGTCTAGACTGAGCTCTGCTGGAGGACTGGGGCACGGTTTTTGGCGGAGATGGAGGCCGGTTTGGAGTCCAGGTAGCCGGAGAACGTTACAGTGCCAGAAGACAATGGCTGGTGTCACCCTGCTCCTAACGAGGAGTCCGCTCTGATTGCATGATGGACTTAATCCTCTTTTCAGAGAAGTGCGGAAGAGTTTTAATTAGATCTTCCCACCAAACCCAGATCAGATGCGGGCCTGCCACACCATACTACAGTCCGTCACCATGGAAACTGATCGATCAGCTTTCCTGTAATCAATATACAAATGAAAAACTAAAATAACAGCACCACTCAGTAACCCAACTTCGATCCTTCCGATACTGCCCTCATTCTCTCATTTTCAGACAGATTACACAATATCAGCATAGCAGCAGACCAAATGGACCAGATACATTGTCGTTTGGCAAATGGATATTTCCGCCGATCTACTCTGGTATAAAACTGGTTTCATCAACAGCTACAAAGGGTGGTAGTGGCCTAGTGGGTGAAACACTTGCCTGCGAACCTGATCACCACACACTCGCAGGTTCAAACCCGACTTTCTACCACTGTGTCCTTGAATAAGACACTTGACCCTCAGTTGCTCCAGGCAGACTGTAGATCCCTCTGGATAAGGGCGTCTGCCAAATGCCACTTTACTTTACAATTTATAGACCAATACCTTCCACCATACTCCCCCTTCCTAAACCCGTTTTTGTCAACGCAACGGTGGAAGGTTTACGATCTCCAGCCTTATAACCAGATATTCCTTATTCAAGCCAAGGAGGAGGCCTGTGATCAAACTGATCCATCTGTCTGGTTGATTCAACACTGAAGGTTTTTTCTGTCTTAACTGTCTTGCCAAAGAGAAGCCTGCAATATCACCAAAGTCCTGTGGCCTGATCCAGCCAAGAGAAGAGATGGCGTCTAGTTTTTTTGTTGTTGTTTTCGTTTTTCTTAACTGTAGGTGCTGTACTTTTGTCTCTTCAAATGCATTTGCTAAGTGTACAGTCATATGTATATTAGTAGTATGACAACTGGGATATGTTCAGTTCTGAATGTTTTGTTTTGAAGTTCAGTATTGACTGACTTGAGTATATGGAGAGAAATACAGTAAATAAGTATTTGCAGAATTGGTCTCATGTAAAGTTTGATGAATTTTATTTTTGCCCTTTCACTGTGCACTTTACTGAATCGGAAAGGAAAAATGCTAAAAGTGTTTTAGACTGAGCACAGTAGTGTCTAACTCACTGAAACAGACAGTAACTTAGGCTTGTGCAATATGATGAGAGGTGTGTGTGTTCGATGAAACGCAGAGGTGTGGAGGGTCCACAGCACTGCCCTAAAACACCTACTGCACCTTTTGCACCCGCCCCCTCCAGGGGCACAGATAGCATTTTTAATGGGGGGGGTGGGGGGTGGGGGTTGTGGGGACGAATCGGCGGAGGTAGGGGGCGGGGCTTGGGGGTGGTACTTTGGGGGTCGGGTTGTGGGGGGGGGCACCAATGAGGCAGCTCCTAGGTCTCAGGACCCCAGAACAATAACACAAGACATGCTGCTAGGAACTATGTGCTGGAAGAGAACGGTAAATGGAGTGGCATGTTCAGGTTTTCGATTTAAGATGTGCAAAATAAAACTTTTTAGACCCTAAAACAGGAGTATGAGTTATACATCACTGCATCATCTGTGCTTCAGGGGGGGCGGATCGAGGTCTGAGGGGGACACATCCCCCCCCCCCGTCCCCACATCCCCATCTGCGCCCAAGACCCCCTCATAACAATGTGTGTGAGAGTGTGTGTCTGAGATGCTGAGACCCAGCAGGGTGACATCACGCTGAGTGTTTGCCGAGGTTATTTGGGTTGAAGACGCAAACAGAGCTCAGGGATTAGTGTTTGGCCACATCAAAGGCCGCGCTATCGTCACTTGACTGAACTGGCCAGCCTGACCTTTGGATGCTTTCGATGTTCTGTAAAGATACGTGGGGACAATCTGAGGACACCTGCTCCACCCTGTCCATAACCTTGCAACTTCCTAGACCTTCATGGTTGTGGTGTGAGAAGAGACTGTCTGATGCACAGTACTGTGCAAAAGTCACAAGCCACCCCCCATTTCTTCATCGTTTGCTTCCAAAGAGCCAGACATTCTTTTATTTTTTAATGAACTCTTGCACAGTTCTCCAGGCTTCCTGAAGGACTTTCCAAGGCTCCCATTTTCAGTCAGGTCCCTGTACCTGACCAGTTACCTGTTTTTTGTTTAACCATTGTAGGAATCATTCAAGCTTAACCAAGCCATCCAACTAAAATCCAGAGCCAGTGAAGAAACAGGTGTAGATGATTCCAGATGATCAGGCGGTGATCAGTATACTAGTGGTCCTGAATGCTGAGTGGTTGGAACTCCTTTATCTTGGCATCCTGCATCTTCAGGCACTTTGGAGCCTGTCAAAGTAAAATATTTGTTCCCATTTCGTTAATGTAATGTCCTCAATATGCCAAAGATTTTAGACAGTTTGACAGATGAAATAATATTTTTGCACCGACAAGGTTACAAAATATAAAAATATGAGGGGTGGCTCAAGACTTCTGCATAGAACTGTACGTAAGTCTTAAAGGTCTGTTTAATTCTAAGGGATGAAGGGAGATTTGTGTGTAAATGAGTGTGTTCATGTACGTGTGTGTATGTGTGTGTATTTTTGTGTTTGTGTGCATGTGTGTGTAAATGTTTGTGTGTGTGTTTGTGTGTGTGTGTGTGTGTGTAACATGCTGTGGGGACTGAAGCATGCACCTTCATGTGGTTTCCTTTTCTGGGCCAGTGGAAGAGCTGCTGTTTGGGTCATTAACTCAATACCTGGGGAAGAGTGTCCAGTGGAAACGGCTATGGGGTGCCACGGCAACCAATCTCATTAAAGGCATGACGCTGGGTGTCTGTGAATAGACTCGGCACACACAGGACAGGCAGGAGGACCTGCAGAGAACATCCTTTTTCCATGTGAGTATGGAGAAGAGATCTTTCCCGTTTTCCACTGTTTAACACACACACATACAAATGCAGTCACATACACACACATATACACAAACTCATACACACATGCATACACACACAAACATACACAAACACACACACACACACACACATACACACACAAATACGTACAGTTTAGAACACACTCAGCAGAAGACACATGACCCAGATATCCAGTACCATCCCTCAACATTCAATCAACGATTCCCCGCAGTACAGCCATCCTTTTGTTTTTATGTTCATTTTATGTATTTATTTAATTGATGGGGTCAGTGTGAATAAACATGGCATAAAACCTCAGCACATAAAGCATGCAAGACTAATTAGAGACTTGCTAATCAAGAAGCTGTATAGATAATAAATAATGGGCAGACTGGATCTTGTGCTTTTATGTCAGATGAACACATCATCAGTAGGTCCATGTCTGTCTGTGTCCCAGAAGTTTCCCACTGTATTTGAAAAGTGTGTCCAGAACTCACAAAGGTCACACAGCAGTGACCCAAAGGCCTGAGCAGTGGTGGAGAGGTGCATCCCCTGCCCCATTCATGCATGCGCTTGTTACCTGAGGCTCCACCCCTTTCACAGTCCCTTCAATGGCCCTCAGACTCGTAAGTCCAGTACGTCTCCAATTCCATTAGAAGGACTAATCTCCACAGCGCCACGAAGCTGCCGGCTTGGAGCTAAACTTGATTGCTTAAGCTGTAGTCAGAAAGAGTTTTCCGCGAACTGCCTGCGCAACACTTCCTGGGCTCCCAGTGGTCTCTGCGATGGAGGACAGGCAAAGCAGCAGCAGACGCTCCTCGTCTCAGTACCAGTCCTCTCCAGACACGCCCTGGAGAGCCATGGTAGAGTACCTGAAGAATGTCCTGCAGAACTCGGTCTCCCTGAAGATCCGGGAGTGGGTGAAGGACTACTGCAAGAAGAACGGCCTGCTCACACTGTCCGTGCTGGCCGTGGTGACTGGCTGCGTGGTGGGCTTCATGCTCAGGAGCCTCAATCTGTCCACTCAGGTACGTGTGAGTGTGATCAATAATTAGCTGTGGAAATGAGAGTTCACCCCTCCAGATGAGTTCCTGTGAGGGTTTTGAGGAAAGAAGGAGAACCAATAATTGTAACTGAGTTTGGTCGAAACAATACAGGGCGAACCATGTCACATGAACGAATCAATTGCTTAATTAACGCATTAATCCCAATTGTGATTATACGTCTATACACGCACACACACACATATATATATATATATATATGTATATATATTTATACCGTGTTCATCTCAATTGATACTTCATCATAATATATATACTAT
>JBBPCX010067862.1:0-12794 GCA_037974365.1 Hydrocynus forskahlii | reverse complement strand
GGGGTATATGGGTTGGGATGTGTGTGTTGGGGTTGGGGGGTGGGATCATCGCATTGGTGTACAAAATGAAAAAGCAATTTTCCAGAGCAACGGCATGTTCAGCCCAAGAGGAATTCAAGTAAATATTTGCCAGAATAAAACAAATCAATCTGAAGACAAAGCCAAAGTTTCTGCTATGGAGTAACAAACCAAAGCAGGACTTTGTTTTATGTTTGATTTGTGATTAATTGTTGATGTTCCGCAATCCCTGGGGTTTAAATAACAGCTTCTAAGGAATTTCTCTTTCTCTCCCACCTAACCCTTTTCCTTCCCCGACCTACGTTCCCTTAACACATCAGTCTCGATCTCAGCACCTCCCACGTGGCCCCCCTCCCTCTCCCCTGTTCAGGGACGGTGTGATCATCACTTAGCCCACGTCTGCACCGGGCCAACAGGCCGGTACCGCCTAACGGTGTATCTACACACGTCTAACACCAAGGAAAGACCAGAGATTGCTAAGAATGAGTCTTTTGCCTCATTGCCTTTTTTGTAGGTCCATAATTTCAATTCTTCCTTCTATCCTTCCTAGCTGGAATGGAATTCCTAATAAAAATCAGAATTCTATGCCCCAAGCACAGAAACCAAAATCCTGTAGCTCAAGCAAACTTAACATATATACATATACAGTCGACCCCTGAAATGCACAGGGGTTACATTTCAAGAGCACCCGTGAATTGTGAAAAGCAGCGAATTTGTGATATGGTAAACAAAAAATGTCTAAAAATGCTTATTTGTATGGTGTAAACCCAAAATATGTCCCCGAATATGCTCCCAAAAACACTTGAATTAAATTTTAAACTCATTACCCTTAAAGAATATGTAAAGGGTTTACCGTATTCAGTTTACACTGAACTCTTGCAGTGCTAGAATATAAATACCAATGTTACCCCTGTATAGACGGGACTGTACTTCATGCAGCGCGTTTTCTTTGGTATGTGCTGTTGTTTTCTTTGGTATAAGCAGGTAAATACAGTAATAAATTCATTTAATTTACAGTAATAGAAAGAACAAAAGAAGAACAAATGAAGAACAAAACGGAAAACAGGAGAACACTCAGAGAAACACTCGAGACGCTCCACACTGAAACTGTTCTGATGCTGAATTCCAGACTGCAGCTGCCAGAGATGCGTCACAGGGCAGCAGCCAGTATACACATGGTTTGTGTCTCTCGACAGTACTAAAAAATGTATACAGTTATATTTCATATGGAAATTTAAGCTGCATTTACGATAATATTACAAAATTAGTAAATTAAGTTACAAAATTAGTAAATGATATTTTTCTTAAAAATTTAGCACCAAAAAAATGCGGAGGATGTCTGCGGACCATTATTAGTTCGGTTCTAAGAAAAAAATCAGCGGACAACTGAAGCCACAAACTCTGAACCACAACTTCACGGGGAAACACTGTCTATATAGTGTAGAAACCTTGACAGCCACCCCAGCGAGGAAGTGTAAGGGCTGGTGAGGGCGGTGGGGTGCTGGGTGGTGCTCAGGGAGGTGCAGGTTCGGTGCCTGTGGGATGCTCCAGAGGTTATTGGTGTCCGGGTCGGGAGCAGGGAGAGTCCTCTGGGCTTGAACCTGATGTACAGGGAAGAGTGGAGACACGTAAGGGCCAGTTCATTCTTGCGGGATCCTTTCCTCTACCCTCCCTTACTCTGGCGGCCCCTTATATAGGGTGCCCATTTCTTCTTCATGGCAGCCACTGAGTGGCTACCGGTGTGTCTCGTTCGGGCGCTCCTCCCTTCACCACGTGCTCGCTGTCGGTCCAAAACTGAGGTGCTGAGGGGGCGCGGCGCCTCCAGGGTTCTGACAGCAGTGGCTTTCGTCCGCTTCAGCACCTCGGACAGCGGCGACTGAGGAGCACTTGCTTGCAGCTGCTCTTTCAACCTGAATTCCATATATATATATATGTGTGTGTGTGTGTGTGTGTGTGTGTGTGTGTGTGTGTGCGCGCACATGTGTGCGTGTGTATAAAATACAGAATAACCTATGAAGTAAAATAGGAGTGCATATAACTGCATATAATTGTATAGAACCACCCAAGCTTAAGATTGCCAAGGCCTAATTTGAAATCTGAATATATAATAAAAATTATAACATAAAAAATGTATGTGAAGACAATGCCTGTGGGACACCATGCCAAATGCTATTGTATAATTAAGTATTTTTAGCTCTGTTCAATTACGTTAGTCCTCTCTAGTTCACTGCAGTTAGACTTTGAAACGACAACATTATTATGTTATGCAAAAGCAGCAAATCATATCAAATGGCCTGAATTTAAATTTTGGGTCAAAAAGTTCCATTCTGCACAAATTTTGGCATCAATACACATTGACTATGTCGGATTTAAGATCTGCCTTGTTTCCGACACGAGGTCTTCCTCCCCTCTACTGATTTTGCTGCGTTTGGAGAAGTTGAGCAGGGCAAAGCGTAGCTCCTAATTAGCCTCCTGTGTAATTCCAACTGTCCATTCCACCCCAGAATGTCCTGTGATCAGCCCGTCCCATAGGAAGTCTGTGTCCAACGCACTGCAGTCGGAAATGATACACATCACAGGTCCAGAGCAGTGACGGCCTAGCTGAGGCCTTCACCCCTGTTTCCTGTGAGAGCTGCTGTAACTAAGGTGGACTGCAGGTTAACTCCTGGGGAATGAGAGATTCCAACAGTTCCATTAAACCATGTGCTCTCATGAAAGAAAAGTACTTCTGGAGTGAAAATCGTAAAACAGCTCAAGACTAACACCTCCAATTACTGGCCAAGACACACAGTGACCTACGCATGAATCATTCAAGCAGAACAAAGAGCATCTAATGGGGGTTTTCCACTGACAGGTACCGGCTCGGTTCGGTTCAGTTCGGTTCTACTCTGTTCAGTTTGGTTTCAGACCTACAGTTTTTCCACTACAATTAAAGTATTGCCTTCCTGTAACTGGTTGCTATAGCGACCAAACATAACATTCTAGCCTGAGCGGAGCGCTGCTGACATAAACACCCATCCAGCTCCGCTTCGACCAATCACAGCCTTCCGTTCTGCCAGAATTAACAAGTTTCCCGATGCTAACACCAGAGATGTTCACAAGTCATTTTTACCAAGTCCAAGTCAAGTCACAAGTCTTTGTTTGTGCGATTTCTTGAGTCTCAGACTTGAGTCCCCATCTCTGGCTAACACTGACTGTCAGAGCACCGAGGCAGAGAAAGTAGTATCCTGAAGAACTTTAAAAATGGTTCAGTCAACAACACTGACGTAACAATCAATAACGACCACAAATCAGTAATCTCCAATATGTCATGTCATCATTTAGTATCGGTTCAGCACTCTTGGAACCTCAGCCAAGGTGGTACCAAGCATGGTACCAGGTACCAGGTACCAGATTTTAGTTATGGAAAAGCAAAAAAAGCGAGCAGAGTTGAACCGAATCGAGCTGGTACCAGTCAGTGGAAAACCCCCATAACTGAAGTCCTGAACCAGCGAAGAACCAGGAGCAGATGATTCCAGATGATCAGGCTGTGATCAGTATACTGGTGGTGCTGAATGCTGAGTGGCTGGAACTCCTTTATCTAGGAAACTTGTGTCTTTAGGCACTTTGCAGCCGGTCACAGTAAAACATTTGTTCTAAATGCCTACCAAATAAATGGCACAAAAGTCTATAGTTGGATGTCTTACAATATGCTAATTGGCCTAATATATCTTGATTAATGATTCATTTTGCCCTGCACTTGATATGTATACTTCAGAAGAGGAAATATATGTGAAATATATGGTGAAACCAGTCCAGAATGTAAAAAAGGTAGTGAATTTGTATCTACATGTAGTATGTAAATGATACATGTTTAAATTTTTCTGTTTTTATGTAATCATACACAAAATACATAATCATTCATATCAATCCCAGTGCCTTTTGAGGCAACTGCAAAGAGTGTAGAGAAAATATCATCGTCATTCATCCTTTATTTTACCAAAATGTTAGATTTTGCATATTGATGACCACCTCTGTGACTGGCTGTGTGAGTGTTGTGGGGTGTAAAGGCTGAGGCCCCTCTGCAGTGGTGGAGAGATCCAGACCACTTTTAAGAAGGATTTGAGCTGTTTGAGTTTTAGGAATGGATTTTTGGTGAAAGTTTGAATGACAGTTGCAAAGTTCCAGTTCTGAACTAAAGGAGCAAAATTCGGCACCCAAGCATGTCTTGACTGATCAGATATATCTGGGCTGAGTGGAAAACTGTGTACATTTGATTTGTCATTTCTTTCAGGGCATAAGTTGAAAAACTTGTGGCCCAATGGTGGTTCAAACATCTTGGAATACTGACGTCACAGAAAGGACATAACATGCATGGGGTCGGATCTGAGGCCATGAAGGCTAGACCAGTGAGTAATTCTTCAGTGTTGAGAACCAGAAGGTGCCACACTTATTGAAAGTGCTAAGAGCAGTGCAGAGGTGTGGCCTTCAGCTGGCTGTCAGGCTCAAATCCCGGCAGTCCAAGGCCTAGTTCCTCTGGGAGGTCCTCCATCCTTCTGTCCCTTGTCACTAAATGAAACTCCAGCCGTTCTGGTCTTTGCATTGCAGAAGTAAGAGCTTAGTAGTGTGGGCAGTTACTCGAGAACATGGGGTCACAGCCTTCAGGGTTCATCCATTCTGGAGGACAAATGTGCAGTAAAAAGTGATGCAAGCGGCTCCAACCCTCACGACAGTGGGAAGCAGATGGGAATAAGAGAGATGTTCTATTATGCTGCTGTTTTCTTTCACTGATCTTTCACGGTTCTTTTATTTGTCTGAATTAAATGCTAAACTGTTAACCTCAGACTTGCTGGATGTTCTACAGCACTCAGGAAGTGGTTTGCACTCTCCACTATTAATCAGAGGCGGTGGAGTCTTTCTCCAAACCAGATCATAAACAGTATAAACTCTGTAGTGTAGAAATGGAATTAAAAGAGTTTTTCCACTCACCCAGTGTCCCGTGCTCTGATTGGCTGTAGCTCATCATTGCACTCATTTCCAGGCACACTTCTCACACTTTTCATACAAACCAGATCACAAACAGCATAAACTGCTGGAAGATTATATAAAAGACTATTTACCCTGACCCTGTGTCCTGGGCTCACTTCCAGTCACACTTTTCACACTTTTCACACTACAGTATCTGGACTTGATGACATGTCCGAATGTTTAGCATGTTGAATTTAAATCTTAAATCTAATTTTAAGGTAAAACTAAGGAGTCGGTTTCACAAATTAGCGGCCACCTAATTCAGGGTATTTTCAGGGTTAAATTAAGGAAGGGTTAAGCACGTTTTAAGTCCACTGTGTTTTGTAGTGTGGTGAGCATCTAGAGCAGCCTCTGAACATTTCACACGTAGCGACTTAGAACTGATTACTGAGCGCTTGCTGTTTTAACTCTGATTTTTAACTCAAAAACTGTCAGCGAGTGGAAAATCAGGGCTGAAATCCTGTGAACTTAAGAGGACCAAGCCCCCCAGACTTGCCTTCCAGAGGATACCATGGAAAAGTGCAGATGAGGAGGCCATTCAACATAAACTCTACATTCTCTCCCATTCGAAAGTGTCTCAGATCCAACAATAAAGACAACCAGGTAACGTTATGGTCCTCTTCTCCTCTTCTGGAGAAACTGGACTTTCTGTCTAGTGCTTCAGGACTTTGGCATCTCCAAAAGAATAACTTTACAGCTAAAAAGCATTGTAATGAAAAATGTAAATTTTTATTTTTGAACACTTGTTGTTGGTCCATTCATCGTGAAATTTTCATTTAATGTAATGCTGTTGTTTTATTAAAAAATCAATGAAAAGGAAGATACTAGGGTTGTTTTAAAGTTGATTTAATTATGAAACTGGCAGTGCTGTTGCTTCACAAGGGGACAGTCCTGAATGAAATTCCTGGCCAGGGCCGCTGGCCTCCCTGGGTGGAGTGTGCATGTTCTCTCGGGGTTCTCTGGGTTTCCTCATGCACGTCAGGTGAATTGGAGATGCTGAATTGCCCCCAGGCATGAATAAATTTGTCTGTATGTGATGGACTGGTGACCTGTCCAGGGTTTCTGTCTTTCACCCTGTGAGCACTGGGACAGACTCCAGCACTCCCATCCACCCTGGGTAAGGATAAGTAGCTCTAATAATAAATGAAAAACTATCAAGCTTGAAAGAAGGAAGGAGCTGATTTCCATCTGCCCTCCAAACATCAGTAGCACTGTTTCCTTTCATCTTAGACTCTTTGTGTCTTGACTTTTTTTCATGCACATCACACATTTGACCGGATGACTAAGAACATCTTCAAAATGCAGCAGACAGAAAAACTAGAGAGACAGAGTGTGTTCCTGCAGTGCCAGCGTCATCAGACTTGCCCTCTTTTGCAGCGTTTGAGTTACCGCAGCCCGTAAATGGTCAAGCCGGTTTAGGGAAGAAGGCCCCTGCTCGTCCCGCAGCACAGCATTAAAATTTCATGGCCGAGCCATGATGGACTTACTGGAGTCCATCCCTCAGGAATGACACCTAATAATGTGACCGTGAGACATTTATCACGTCACAAGCGTTCGTTAAATCTTGCTGGGTGATGTCCTCCCACTCTCTCTCACACTCCCCGCTACCCCAGGTGGGACAGGGGATTATTAAAGTGGCTAAAAACAGAGTGGCCTGGATGTGAGCGAGCTTTTCCGAGGCAAGCACTGGAAGCTACAGTATTAAAAAAACGGAACGAGACCTGAGTTATGTAGGCCACTCTCTGCTTTTATGTCATTTGTAATTGCAGATCTGAGCATCGACATGGCCACCGATTCCCCAGGCGCCGCTCAGTTGGGATCAGGGGGGGGGGCTGCTGCGACAGAATTTATGAGTGTATCAACAGAGGCCATTCAGAGATGTGCCATGGCGGCGTTTTAAAGGAGATCGTCCTTCAGCTGTAACGGAAAGCAGCTGGGAGAGTTAAAGAGCGTTTAGCGTTTCCAGGTGGACTATGGTTAGATTATATAATAGCATTCCATGGAGTGTCCACTGTGTAGAATATGTAGAACGTCAGAGACAAGAACCAAAAGATTTTGGGAGCTGGGCCTTCAGGTCACACCATAAATGTCAAATGTTCATTTCTGCGAGCACCCTTGGGGAGTTTTCATCAGTATGTTAGCAATAAGTTTCAACATGGAACATCTGAAGCTTGTAAATGACCTTCAACATTTTTGTTTGAGGCACATTCATATATTTTGCCCTGTTTTACAATGACTGAAATCCAATTTTCCATTTGTAATAAGTGACTCTCACTGTCAGTGATGTATCTAGAACTTACAGTAACATTTTTCTATCCTATGATTGGTCCCATCCATTGTAAATCAAAACATGTTGGACTGATTCCTGTCACCCTAAATGTTCATCTAACAAAACATTCACTCCTGAAGGCCTAACCAATGGCAGAGCTCTCTTGGTTGTATCTGGGGGAAAAAATCCTATTTGGATCATTTTCCATTGGGTATTTTTCACATTTTAGTTTCCATGTAAGACATAACAAGCTTGATGATTCCATTACATGAAATGAAACAAAAATTGCAGCGGTCTATTAAGCTTCAAGAAATCATTAGACTTTCTCTAAAGGGGTGGTGGTGACCTAGTGGGTAGGGTATTTGCCTCTGAGAAAAGAGGTCATGGGTTCGGATCCTACCTTCAGTATATCACCACTGGGTTCCACAGCAAGACCCTCAACCCAAAGTTGCTCCAGGGAGACTGCCCCCTGTAGGTAGGGAATGGAAGTTGCTTTGGATAAAAGCGCCTGCTAAAAGCTGTAAATGTAAAGGCCTAGAAAGCTCTGAGGGTTCCCCTTTGGCCAATCCATAGACAGTTTGCAGTCTACAATTACATGTTCATTTGACTGTTCTGGGACACAATAGCATTTGCCTAATTGTATCAAATTCAAAATGCTTATTGGCTTCCTACTATAGTTGATTCAGTGCTTCAGCAGAGAAAGTGTGGTCAAATTAATTGGGCACATTCTCATTTTTGGATCATTCTCATATTCTCGCTTTGCAAAGAAAACCATGTATCCAATTCTGTTTGAACACAGCAGCTGCCCTTCAGATTATGAGAAGCTTTCATGACGAGCGCCCTGATTGCTCCAAAATGACAAGAATACAAATGCCCTACATGAACTTCCATTAGAGGTAAAGAATATTTTCACTTTCTTCTGTACTGTTACCATTTCTGAGATTCAAGCGGGTTTTTGTTTGGAACACGACGTTATGATTGTTGGGAAACACACCGAAAATAAAATATTATTATTGGTTTTTGTACATAGAGTGTAATATCATTTCCCACACCTATAGAGAACCCTAAGCTCGGATGTTCTTTTTGCACTTATCTTCCAGCAGCACAAAAGACTTCAGCTCAGGTGTGCAGACTTAAACAAATCAGCAGCTTTATTCTGCTTATCAGTCCTCAAATTAGGAGATGTAATCACTGTAATTGAATTTCGCTGTGATAAAAAAAAATGTAAAAAAACTCCTCGGGGAGAAATAACTTTCCGCCAGCCAATTATTTATTATCTTATTATCTTACATTTTCAATATCTTAATTTGAGGCATTGGTGACCAAAAGGAAGCCCAATCATTCATTTATCTCCCGTATTGAGAGATAAACTCCATATCCACTTTCACCCACTTCAATTAATCATCGCCCAGGAGATCTCTTCTTTCATTCTTTCATTATTGTTCTTATACACCACTGTTGAGGACTAGACCATAACAAAAGGCAGGAAATGGTTATATAATGATTATTTGGTCATTTTGAAACTCTATGGCCCTGGGAGGGTTCCACCCCTTTCCACCACTGAAAGCAATTACAATGGGTATCAGAAGTGGATCATGGAGGGGTGAAAGAAGATGGTCTGGCCTGAAGAATCTGTTTTCTTTTACATCATGTGGATGGCCAGTTGTGTGTTTATGGTTTAGCTAGGGATGCAATGGCACCAGGATGCATTACAGGGACGAAGGCAAGCTGGTGGAGGCAGTGTGACGCTCTGGCCAGTGACCTGCTGGGAAACTTTGGGTCCTGGCATTCGTGTGTGTGTTACTTTGACACAAACCACCTACTTCAACGTTGTTGTAGGCTAAGTTAATGTCTTTCAAGAAGATAATGCATCCTGCCACAATGCAGACATTGTTCGGGAAAGGCTTGAGGAACATGACAAAGAGTTACATTTGGTTGACCTGTGGGATGTGCTGGACAAATTAATCCAATTCCTCTGGCCCTATGTGTGGATCAATGTCGTGTAGACGTTATGGGAATAGGAGGCAGTGTGTTAGTTAATACTGAACAGTCTTCTGTGTGTTTCATATCCATGAAAGCCATCCTTTTATTGAATTCCCCACTAAAATGACTTTTGAAACCTAATGAGCCTATTTACAGTATTTCCTTTTGCTGATTTAGAAAGTATACAGTAATAAGCAGCACCTGATACTGGAATTAAAAAACAAGACTTTCCGAAAGTTTCCTGTATTACCCATAAAAACCCCATCCTACCTGCAACTTTATCTTGTAGTTACTTTGACACGTACCCCCTACCTACAAATTGTTGCAGACCAAGAACACCTCGTCAAGGCGACAGGATTCATTATTGGCAGTGTCCTCTTTCAGCAAGATGATCAGGAATGATTTGAGGAATATGACAGAGTTCAAGATGCATGACCTCCAAATCTAATCAAGCATCTGTGTGACGTGCTGGACAAACCAGTCCAATCCTCGCAAAGGCACCACCTCACAACTCATAGGACCTCAAGGATCTGCTGCTGATGTCTTGGAGCAAATATCACAACACCTTCAGAGGTCTTGTGGAGTTCACTCCTCAACACATCCAAGCTCACACCACAAGTAGGCCCCACACAGTATTAGGAAGATAGTATTCATGTGAAGGCTGACTGGTGTATCATCCTGAGCTGTCTAATGATGTTACATTTGCCAGTGGTAGTTTGCTACTTTTCGCACCTTTTTCAGTTCACCCCTGGAACGACCGTGCAGAAAAAGCCAGTGCTGACAGCTGTTGGGAGACTAGAAGCCTAGCAACAACTATCAAGTCACTAAGAGAAGAGATAAGATAAACCTTTATTAGTCCCACAAGTGGGAAATGTACGTTGTTATGGCAGAAAGTGGACAGAACAAAGATAGAAAAAGCAGAAAAATCAATAGAATGTATAGTTATTTTTTATATGGAATTGCAGCTGAATTTACGTTAGTATTTATGTTACAAAATTAGTAAATTATATTTTTCTTAATAATTCAGCACTCAAATGTGACAGGGCTGGGCACTGTGACAGTTGGCGGCCACTAGAGGCCGCCCCTTTTCTGTTAGTTTCTGTTGGGGCTTTTATCATGAAGGGTGATGGGTTTTGGTTATTATCAGGTACAGCTGTGTTTGGTTATTGGTGGTTGTGGTTGTGAATGTGTGTTTTTAAGGGGGTTTGTGTTCTGTGTTCGGGTGAGGGTCAACCGTCGGAATACACTCCTGACTCCCTATGTTTTGGAAAACATTGAGTTTGGTTTGTGGGACCACGTGCCTTTTGATTTTCTTGTTTAAATAAAAAGCATCTTAAATGGAAGTCTGCAATCGCGCCTGCCTTCACTTGGGAGTCGAGGGGGGATGTGACAAAATGCATGAAAAATTACATATTGCCACAAAAAAAGGTGATATCCAGGCCTGTATGTGTGTGTGTGTGTTGTTTGTATGTATGCATGTATATATACATGAACCTTTGTAAGTGTATGTATGTCTGTACACACTGGACAGCAGCAGGCATTGAAAAAAAAACAGTAAGCAGCAGTGAAAGTAAAACACAGTAACAATAAACCAGACTAACTGCATATTGCTCACAGTAATATTTCACTCCTAAAATTGCACGTTACACCAGAAGGTCCATCCATCCAGCTGTATTTCTGTCTATCAGTCCATATCTTTTCACACCATAATACACTGACTCAGTTGATGCCTCGAACCCCAGCAGTAGTGACTTATTACAGCACTCATTTACCCAAGTGTATGCAGTCCACGACCAAGTGTGGTCAGATCAAAGATGATCAGCAACGTCTCTCTGACAGCCGCAGCGCGATCAATGTCCCCCCGGCGCCGCCATAACTCCTTCCAGTCGCCCGGCGTCACAAAATAAATCATTTCCTTCACGGTCCCAAGGAACGTGACAGTGGCTTTCACATCTGGAAGCCCAGGGGTGAGTTCCAGCCAGCTGCTTGTCTCACTGAGATGTGTGGGGCGGGGGGGGGTTCATTTTAACAATGGCACAGCGCTTAAGAAAGGCGAGTTATTTTTTGCTTTAATGGCTTTCTCAAGGTGTGAGATGGTCCGGCCAGCTGGAGGCCCACTGCCTGCCGCGTGATGAATCGTTCGGAGATGAGCGCGGACAGGACCCTGCAGTAATTGGCCTTGTTTTTGTGGGTGTAGAGCACTAGTCAAAGATTAGGACAAACGTGATTGAATGTACTGCCTTGTGCAAACACACACATTAGATGACTGCAGATTCCTCACTCATGAGCATCTAAAATGTCTAACTGAGAGAGGTGAGTTTCCACAACTAGAGTTTAAAAAATCATTAAATGATAAATGGGGCCACTAACAACCACACAAAACATGGCAGACCACCAAAAGTGCCCCTAATATAAACGCCTGTAAACAGCTCTTAAAGCATTTCTTTTTCAGCAGAAAATCCACTTGATCTGAGCAAATTCATGTGTTCCTGTGACCCACCAAGCCCAGATTCTTCTGTATGATTCCAGAACTTCTCTTTAAACTTGTGCTACTTGTATCCTATGTGTGTTATTTGGCTTGGTCCCGACAAGGATATCTTCTTGAGTCGTGGTTCTTCTCAACGTTTCTTCCTCACACTCATGTTCCTGCCTTTGTGACCTTCTCCCACACTGCAAATTACATATTTAGACGTACATTTCTGGGAAAACTGCTTCAGAACAATGTCTGAAAAACCTCTACAAGTGCAGTTAATTTTAATTTTGCTGACCTGGGTCCAGCTCTGGTTGTTTGTTCTCAAAGTTATGGCGAGTCTCAAAGATGTCACTGCAGGAAGCAACAGTTATGCCATGAACTTTCTTTTCCTACAAGTTTTTTCTTAAAATTTCTACTCCCATCTTCACGTCTCTCACCATTAACTGATTGCACAAGTGATCGACTTGGTGGACTAAAATTTCCTCGTTTCTTGCGTGTGTGTGTGTGTGTGTGTGTGTGTGTGTGTGTATGCATGAGCATTTCCATCAACGTCCTGCTTATTTCATCTCCTCAGGGGGTTGCAGGTCGTGCCAGGCCACGTTACAATCAAAGCCTGACTGCCCGGTTGGAGGACGCTCAGCAGCTCTTCAGTCAAGCGGCAGGATGCCAGACGTCAGCAGCCACACGCAGCTGAATTCACATTTCCTGACGTTTGTTAAAAAACTGATACTGTGAGATGGACAGCATGCAAATGCATACAGATGTGAAGCTTTTACAAAGCCTGCCATTATATATTAACAATCTCATTACTATTATTATTACTGTTATTACTATTATTATTATTAGTACTACTCTTATTGTTATTGTTCTGTTTTCAGAGTACTTTCTTCTATTTTGACTTTCTATCTTATATTGTATTTGTCTCTGTGTGTCTGAGCCAGGGGCGGCCCGTTGGTCTTTTTAATCGGGCCCGCCGAAGATCGGTGTTTCGCAATAGGCGCAGTGATACATTGACAGGGGTTTACATATTTTTTTTGCTCTAGT
>JBBPCX010067861.1:0-12795 GCA_037974365.1 Hydrocynus forskahlii | reverse complement strand
TTTGAGCTCGAAAGAACACGAAAGGCACTTATAATCGGCAGCGACACCTGTGGCGTGGGGATAATAAAAAGGAACCCGCCCCAGGCCCCGCCCCGCCAATTCGTCCCCCCCGCATTAAAAATGCTATCTGCGCCCCTAGTTACAAGTATTTCTATGCTATTTTCTTATGTTTTCTGGTGATAAAATTTAGAACATTTAGAAGCAGGCAGTGGAACCAGAGTTTGATGGCTGGAGTAAAAACTCACTCAGCGCTGTTTGCTTTAGCCGCCGTGTGATTAAGCATCTTTTGTTTGAGCGTGAGGTCATGTGACAGCTGGGTTTGGCTGTGCTGTGTAAACTGGGTGCTGCTGGTCTGGTGGCTGAAGTCTCAGCAGTAGCACTTCCACCTTCGAGAAGAGGCGTCCAACTAGCTTTCCATTTAGCTCATGCTATCAGGCACTGTGGGGTACACTAGGCTTAATCCTTCTCTGAGGAACTGACTTATACTTTTAAAGGGAAATTCCACTGACCTTTTAAATATTTTCAAATATAAGTGAGTAAGCGGTAAAACAGATGTATTCAGAGCAAGTCAATGTTGTTCACACAGCAGAGGTGAATGGAGCCTGCCGTTTCCCTCTAAAAGCTCCTCACAGAAACTTATTCAGAGAAATGGTTATGGTTGCACCAGCTGACACCATCAGAGTTTTAAGAAGCTGCTGGTCCTAAAACTAAACCCAGTCTTGGTGGAGGGATACATGCAGGGCGCCATGAGACAAATTAGTTCCAGAAGAAAATGATTTTATCATCATCAACATCCATACTTAGAGACAAACGGAGCCTCATGTAAATAAGAGTAAAACAGCTGTATTTTTTTTTTGAGACATCCATTTATCACAACTATAAAGAAATCTTAGTCTTCACAATGAACCGTTTCACACCAGACCCACTCTGGAGTTACTTTAAATCTCTTTAATTAAGAAAGAAATTATTTTGAATTTTGAATTTTTTACTTGTGAAATGTGTTGATTTTTGACCATGTGGATCATATAAACATCGCAAAACAGTATAAAGTGTTTTAAAATGAAACAATAGAAGTTTCCTATAGTGTTTAACAGTTTGTGAGAATGACCATTTAGAATACATGAAGACTATAGAGCACTTTATAAATGTAACATAAGAAGTAATATTGCCCCCTATGCTTCCTGTAGTGTATTACAATCTGTCAGAAGGACCATATAGAATATATAAACATTGTAAAGCGCCTTAATATTGAAGTAAATAATGGTAGAATGGAAATAACTTTTCTTCACAGCCGACTTCACAGACTACTTTGTTCACTAATTGCTGCAGAGAGAGTCTTGTTCACTGAAGTGTGACTTATTGAAGCCTTAATGCTGTACGTTCAGGTTTGAATGATGTATTTCATGCTGGGATCAGGTTCCGTAGCATCAGACGGACGGCTGGAAAAACATGATGAGGTCATGGCCGGTGGCGTGCGTATCAGGTTTCGGCCACTCTTTTGTACGATTGTAACCATGTCCAGCTTTCGTGGAATCTTAGGATGATTCAGGACACGAGAGAACAAAGCTTTTATCCTAGTCACACTTTAACCCTTAGTTGCCAGGAACTGTACACTGTTGTTTTACTATACCCCCTAAACACGGTTCTCCAAGTGTTCTTTAGGAAAGGTTGTGGTTCTCTATGGACCTGTGATTTAAGAAACGTTTTCACGAACTTTTACTGAAAACCAACAGGGCTTTCACTATATTTCTGGTGAATTTGGGGGCATTTTTCAAAAAGGCTCTTAAAAATGCACCCAAAGGGCTTCCACTATAGATGCATTTCTGGTGAATTGTTTGGAATTTTGGTGCATTTTTCCAATAAGTGATTCTATAAAAATGCACCAAAAGTGATTTGTTCCACGACTGGTGCATTCCTGGTGCATTTTGGATAATTCTTAGTGCATTTAAAAAAAAAGGTTTATATCAGTTGATTATTCAAAGGTAAGAACAGTTATAATAACTTTAAAGCATGTTTGCAGGTACAGCAGATTGAAACTATCGTCAGTTTACAATACTGTCAATAAATGTCTCAAGTCTAATGAGCAGTTCTGTAACAGTTAACCTTCCATCAAGCTTAGATCACAATAAAACTTTCAATCCTCTATTTATACTAAAGTAGTCTAGAAGTGTAGAATCTGCACTTTTCACACTCGTTTCAATGACAAATAAGGAATAATTGATGTAAACGTCCATTTGTGTCGCATTTTGGTCGTTACTGAGTGAGACCCTTTGGCATGTGTTGGGCTGCGTTACCCCACTGCTTGCATTTGCATGTAAAATAGCATAATGTTGCAATCACGTGTGTGTGTATTTTATGCTAGAATTCATCACTATCAGTATTTACATTAGTGTCAGATGTTCAGGCCAGATCTGAATGATGGGAGGGCACCTTTAATGCTCATCTGTGTAAAAAAACAGCATTATTATTTCAATCTCATTTTCTAAACCTGACCAGTTTCAGGGGAACATTTTTATTTGTTAAGCCAGCACAGTGACCTACGTATGAATCATTCAAGCAGAACAAAGCACATCTGACTTAAGGCCGGAACCAGTGAAGAAACAGGTGCAGATGATTCCAGATGATCAGGCCGTGATCAGTATACTGGTGGTGCTGAATGCTGAGAACAAGTTTGTCTCGGCACCTTGTATAATTAGGCAGTAAGACATTTGTTTCCATTTCTTTCATTTAATCTACTCAATCTGCCAAAGATAAGACAGTTTGACAGACAGAAATAGTATTTTTGGTCCAAGAAGCTGATTCAAAGCAAAATGTAAAGAAATGAGGGGTGGGGGCTCAAGACTTTTGCACACTACTAGCAAGGCAGGAGAGCAAGGCCAACAATAGCGAGATTGTTTTTCAGGAGCACAGTAAAGATCACATTTCCTGTTCCTGACTGAAAGCGGGGGTCAGCTGACACCACCCTCACCCGCTGCTTCTGTCTTCACCAAGAAAGAAAAAAAACAAGAAGGAAAGAAAGACAGCAGGCATGGGTTTACTCTTAAAGGAGTAGCTAAGCAAAAAACAGCCTCCCCCCCATCCCCCCACCCCCCGCCAGCCACTCACCTCAAAAGTGCTAAATAAAGAATGAACATGAAGAAATTGCTTTGATATTCCAAATAATGGACCCTTTAACTATATTTAATTAAAAACTAGATGTAAAGTGGGATTGCATAGTTGCTATAAAGCCAGTGTTTGAGATGTTGAATTTATGGCCAAAAAGTTTGTGTTGAAAAAAATTCTGCTCACAGCTTGGAATTGAACTGGTGCCTTTTCTGACTCTCTTCATTCAGCAACATGTTTTACTACTGGACCATGGAGAGGCAACGTTAACTCATTGTCTCTTACCAAGCCATTTATAGTTAAGGATGGCTAAAAATGGGAGGAGCAAACCACTCTCACTCAAAAGCGAGTGGGAAAAGGAGCACATAGCTGCATTCATGGGCTGATTATGGCTAATTAAACCACAACAGTGACACACGTCTTTTTTTATAACTGACCTGACCTTGAAGTCTGTTTATGAGTCAGCTGTATGTTTAGCTCTGCAAGACTGATTTGTTTCTCTGCATTTTGCCGCTTTCCAGCCACCGTAGCCGTGACGTCACAGACTTTCTCTCTGCTACACACTCCCCATTCCTTACAGAGGTGACTCGATCATAAACACTGGCATTTTAATTGATAAATCAACCAAATAAAAATCGGAATATACGTGCAATACACTAGATATTAAAATGTAATACACTTAAGAAGAGCAAATTATTTTTGTACTCGCAGCATGTTTGGAGATACGGAGACACTGGGTCATGAGTGTGTTCATTTATTACAGCTTCCAGAACAAAAACATTCCAGTGAATCTCTATGCGTGTGTGTGTGTGTGTGTGTGTTGTGCGACAGGAATGTTAATGTCCTCCTCCTTTGTGCAAGGAGATCCATGAGGCTGCATATGGATGAGGTGAACTGCTGGCAAACTTCAGGCACCAAAAAAACACATGGATGAATGGATAACAGAGAATGAGAGAGAGAGAGGTCAGAGAGGGAGGACAGCGAGAGAGGCAGGGGGAGAGGAAGAGAGAGAGAAAAGAGCAAGACAGAGAAAGAGGGAGCGAGAGAGAGAGAAAGAGAGGGTGAGAGAAAGAGACAGAGGCCTGTGGAGATAGAAGGGTGTCATTATGTGCATTTTTGTGTCCATTTGGGAGTCACTGGAGTTCAACCACTCAATTACTGCTCTTACACACACACAGCTATAAATCCCCCTCTCTCTCGGTCTCTCTCTCTCGCTTTCTCTCTAGTTTTCTCTCTCTTTTGGATCCACCCACTCCCTACCTCTCACTGTATCCCTCTCTTTCTGTCTCTCATCTCTTTCATTGTCCTGCTTGCTTTCTCTTGCTCTCTGTCTCTCTCTCTTTCTCCCTCTTTATCTCTTGCTTTGTCCATCTCTTCCTTTTTCTCTCTTTTTCTTTTGTCTCTCTGTCTCATGCTCTCTTTCTCACTCTTTTCCCTGTCTTTCTATTTCTCTCTCTATTTCACTCTTTTCCTGTCTCTCTCTGTGTTAGTTTACTGATCCAGTCAAACATTAAATGATTAATAGATTCACATAATGAACATTGTCTTTATTTTGTTTGATGCCTTTATTGAGGAAATGTGTTAATGCATTAAGTTTTATTCGTGTTTTTGAGTGTGTGTTGGTGTGTGTGCGTGTGTTGGTGTGTGTGAGTGTGTTGATGCGTGTTGTGTGTGTTGGTGCATGCTGTGTGCATTAGTCTGTGTGTGTGTGTGTGTGTGTGTGTGTACTGGTGTGTGTAAGTGAGAGAGGAAACCAGCTGCCCTTTGATTGACCCACTTTTTGAATAAAGCTTGCTAAAGCTAACGCAAACCCACAGCATCACACCTGAAAATGTCACTGCTGTGAATATATGAATACATGTGTGTGTGCCATATAGACAGGAAGTTTGGTGAAAATGTGCAATAACTTTACGATTTTAGTGTGTTCTATATTTCTTATTTTGCCTAGTGTCACAGTATTATTTTCATAATGATGACGATGGTGATGATGATGATGATGATGATGATTATTAGTAGTAGTAAGCTTCTGCAAACAATTATAAATGCCACACACACTTCTACTCTCTCTCTGTCTTTCCTTCCTTTATATTGCTCTCTAGAACTATTATCATCATTATTGTGATTTTTACTGTTGTTGTTGTTATTATTACTAATGTTCAGACTAGTATTATTAAGAGTGGGTGGTATTACACCACACACCACAATACTCGATATGTACCACAATAGTAGCGGCCAAATTTATGTGGACATGCCTAATGATTACTGAGTTTTTGGCCCATAGTGATGCAGTCTGCACTTATAAATACTGACAGTGGAACAGGTCACACTGAAGAGTTCACTGTCTATAAACACGGTTCTGCGACCTTTATCACAGGTTAAGTAATCTCTGCCCTGCTAGACATGCCCCAGCCAACCGTAAGGGCTAATTATTGTGAAACAGAGGCATTTAGGAGTGACAGCAGTTCAACCTCACTAACTTACAAGTCCAGATAAGTTAAGGATTGCAGTGCATGTGTGGAAGGGGCATGTGTGCGTGTGTGTGCAAGTGTGTGTTACTGCAGTTCATCATTAGCCGCTGTGTCTCAGCAGGACAGTGTGTGGAATGTGTTTGAAGTTGAGAAGAGACAGCATGATGGAGGAAAGTGCCGGAGAACAGCTCCAGGGTGTGGTCAGAGTGTGTGTGTGTCCTTTATTGGCCTGTACAGTATGGTCATTTAGAGAGGGAATCTTTCCTGCAGTTTATCTGAGTAGAATTAAACTGTGTGCTTGTGCATTTGATTGTTTGTTTCTGTGTGTGTTCTTTATTGCCGTGCACATTATTTCCATTTACAGAGAGCATCTTTCCTGCAGTTTATTTGAGTAGAAAAAAAGAGTGTTGGCATATGTGTGTGTGTGTGTGTGTGTGTGTTCTCCCTCATCTTATAATCTAATGATCTATTTTAAATAAACAGCATTACTTACTTAATAACAGCAGTTAATCAGGTTATATTACATACGTATTAATATGTAACTGCATAATAAGATATTTAAAGGAAAAATCCACACTAATTGACTCAATACACAAATTAAACACAAAACAAGTCCTCTTATTTGAAAGCATCAGAATATAACTGCCATGTTTATCTAAACAGACCCTCCACTGTACATAACATGACCACTGTCAGCAGCCTAAAGGGTAAAAAAAAAGTGTAGAATGAAAGAAACTAGAGAGATTCTGATGAAAAAAAAGAGTCTGATGAAGTAATTCTGAGTCTGATAAAAGGAGTTTGAGTTCAGTTTTGATTCTGAAGTCTAATAAAACTGATTCTGATTCTAACTGTGATTAGCGATTCTAAGTCTGATATGTTGATTCTTACAGTAAATCTGAGTTTTAAAAACTGATTCTGATTCTTAAAATGTGTTAAAGTACAATGCAATACACACCACCACACCTAGATACATAAAAATATGTACAATACACTAAAGTATACTAAAATACTCTAAAATACACTAAAATATTAAAGTACACTAAAATACAATATTCTGAAGTACACAGAAAAACACAAAAGTATACTAAGAGTGTCATACTCTTAAGGACACCAAAATACACTAAAATGAAGTACAAATGTAGAATGAAATACAAAGTACAAAATGATACACTAAATTATGCTGAAGTATACTACAAAATTCTAAAGTGCTGTAAATTACACTAAAGTACGGCAAAATACTCTAAAGTACATTAAAGTACAATATAGTATTCTAAAAGACACAACAATACTCTAAGGTACACTAAATTACAGTAAAATACACTACAATACTATTAAGCATAGATCCCCAACCACCGGGCCAGGGACTGGTATCAGCCCGTGAGTCATTTGGTACCAGGCCGTACAAAAAGACAGAATAAAAAATACTTTATTGATTAACAGAGTCTGAAAGATCTTTTATTTTGAAATATTTCTCATCTCGGTCATGTGATACATCAAAAATGTAGCCCACAAGCTAGCAGAAATGAGTGAAAAACAAACGTTTTTGGGGAGCCTCTTCATATTTTTACGCACTTTGATTTTAGTTGTTTCTATACTGAAAATATTTTTTTACATGAAACGTAAAAAAGGTTGAGAGCCACTGCTATAAAGTATTCCGAATCTCATTATAGTTTGGAACAATACTGTAAAGTTCTTTAAATTACACTAAAGTACAGTACAATACTATGGGTGTGAGTCATTGGTCAGAAATTTGTCTCATCTGGATGGTCAAACACACACAGCTGTTGAGGAGGAAACACACGCTTTGTGTATTTGCAGATGCTTAAGTGCAGGAATCTATAAATACGCACGCACACACACACACTGGGCTGATGTCCTGAGCAGCTGCTTCGGAAGTGAAGTCCCGGATCGCTGGCACAGCCATGTGTTCTGCAGGATCGCTCTGGCCAAACGGAACTATAAACATGTGGAAGTTTTATATGATGGAACCTATGGATCTGAAGGTTCTGGTTCTGTTCTATAAAGTATCTGCCCAGTACTCTGCTTCCTCTGCCAATTACTTTAGTGTATTCTGGAACAGATTCTGAATCAAATAGTGCCTTGAAACTGAATCATAGTGAGATTTTGATTGTGATAAACTGATTCATACTCTGATGAAATGATTCTGAATCTGATAAAGCTGTTCTGAGTCTGATAAAGTGATTCTGATTCTGACTCTGGAAAAGCAATTCTGAGTCTGATTAGGTGATTTTTATTCTGATTTTGAGTTTGATAAACGGATTCTGATCCTGATAAACTGATTCTGAGTGTAACAAAGTGATTCTGATTCTGGCTCAAATTCAGAGTCTGATTCTGAAGTGATTTTCTGACCAGTTCGTCTGATAAAGCAATTCTTACTCCAATTCTGATCAGTTTGATCAATTGATTCTGACTCTTAATCTAATAAACTGACTCTGATAAAGCAATTGTGATTCCCATTGATTCCCATTCTAAGTTTGATAATGCGATCCTGATTCAGAATCTGACGAAGTGATTCTGCTACAACGATTCTGATTCCTATTCTGAGTTTGATAAACTGGTTCTGATTTTGAATCCGATGAAGAGATTCTGATTCCCATTTAGAGTCTGATAAGTCGATTCTGGCTCTGATAAAGTGATTCTGAGTTTAAGTTTAGAGTGTGAGGAAAAAAATAGCGACTGTTGCTAGAGAGAGAAAAGAGAGAGAGAGAGAGAGAGAGAGAGAGAGAGAGAGAGAGAGACAGACAGACATACAGAGAGAGAGACAGCGAGAGGGTGTATATGAAAGCGGTCAGCAGCATCTATAATTGGAGATCCTGTCTTACACAAGGACGATTTAGCAACAGTAAAACACACATTCTGTGTGTGTGTGTGTGTGTGTGTGTGTGTGTGTGTGTTTGATGTTTCTACCCTTTTCACACGTGCTTTGAAAGTATGTTTACCCTCCTCACACACTGACGCACTGTGTTTTCTGGGTCATGTGGAGCCCAACACGTGCACACACACATACACACCGCACACACACACACACACACACACTCACACAATCACACACACGTTCAAACAATGTAACAGTCAGGCCCTCAAACACACACACACACACACACATCAGAACAAGAACAGACAGGATAATGATTCACACACAGCTGTGTGTGTGCGTAAAAGGCCTGTAACAGTGCATTATCCAGTCCTGTCCTGTTCAGGTTTGCGATCCCTGATGGCCGTAGGGCGTTCTCACACTCTGACTGGTCAGTCATTAAACTGGGCACTTTTATTGACTGCTGTGATTGGTCAACCATGTGAGAGAGATTTTATTGTGCTTAAGTGCGCTTAAACACACTTTAATACACTGAAAATATCATGCAATGCAATTTTACAAATTTGCTTTCTATTAAAGTCCAGCACTGTGCAAATAAACTATTTTCTGCCAAATTGTCTTTGGCATACTGAGTAAATTAAATTAAAGAAATGGGAACAAACGTTTTACTGTGACAGGTTGCAAAGAGCCTAGATGAAGGAGTTCCAGCCACTCAGCATTCAGCACCACCAGTATACTGATCTCAGCCTGATCATCTGGAATCATCTGCACCTGTTTCTTCACTGGTTAGACGTGCTTTGTTATACTTGAATGATTCAAACGGAGGTCACTATGTGGTTAAACAAACAAAAAACATTCCTTTGAATCTGGTCAGGTTCAGGGACTGGCCTGAAAATGCGAGTTTTGAAAGTCCTTCAGGAAGCCTGGAGAACTGTTCCTCCAGACTATAGAAAAAATACAAGAAAGTCTGGATCTTTTGGAAGCAAAATATGAGGAATTGAAGGGGCATCTCATAACGGATTGTGGAAGTTTAGTGTGGAATTTTGGTGCACGAACAACAAATATCACACGGCAATGGATAGAACTGACGAAAACACTTCAGCACTTAGGAGTTAAGTCTGATCTCCACTATGTTGTGATCTGGTTCTCCACGATGACCATAAATACGCACTGAACATATCTATGAATGACAGATGTGGTCCAGGTTGGGTTCGACTGGGTTTGGGCTAAAGTTCACTATGAAGAAGCTTGTTCTGGGTCACACACACACACACACACACACTTCCTGTTTGTGTCTGTATTGGGAGCTAATTATAGGCCTCACACATTCGTCCCAGTGTATGTATGTGTGTGTGTGTGTGTGTGTGTGTGTGTGTGTGTGCATGAGCGTGTGTGTGTGTTCACTCCTGACCCAAGGCCCAAGGGTATGTTGTGTGTTTTCACTTCCAATCTGATGTGTGATGGCGCCGCTGTGTGTGTGTGTGTGTTTGTGTGTGTACAGAAATAGCTGCACACCAGAAGCCATGAACAGGAAACAGGGACTGAGACTCAAACAGGAAATAACACACACACACTGTCTCTCTCTCTTAGTCTTTGTTGTAATTTTATAGACCGCTTCCTCATACCCTGAGAGATTTCCATGGCAACCGACAGGCCTCTCACACGCTGTGGCACAACCCGAATGAGAGAGAGAGAAAGAGAGACGTAGAAAGAGAAAGAAACATAGAAAGGGAGGGGAGAGAGAGAAAGGAGACAGAGAGATAGGGAGTGAGAAAGGGAGAAAGAGAGAAAGAGAACGGGGTGAATGTGAAACGGGATGTAATCACTGAGCAAACACACTTCTTTCTAATTATAGAACAACCAACTGAAGGAAGGATGGAGGACAAAAACAGAAAGAATGGAGAAAATAAAACGTATGTGTAGGATTGTGTGTGTGTGTGTGTGTGTGTGTGTGTGTGTGTGTGACGAGAGAGTGTGAATGTGTGCGTGTGTGTGTGTGTGTGTTTGTGTGTGTGTGTGTGTGTGTGTGTTTGTGTGTGTGTGTGAGTGTGTGATTGTTATTGAGGAGCTGAAATCACCAGAGTTTCCTCCGCTGCAGGAAACCAAACGGTCCACACACCTCTCAGGGGAAACACAGTCTGTGTGTGTGTGTGTGTGTGTGTGTGTTTGTGTGTGTGTGTGTGTGTGTGTGTAATTAAAATGTCTGAGTTCTCCTCTGTTGTTCAATAAGTCTCCCCTCAGTGTTCGGTTCACCTCCCTCAGGGGCCCAAACACTCAGAGAGAGAGAGAGAGAGAGAGAGAGAGTAGGAGAAAGAAGAGAATGAAAAGAGAGAGTGAGAGAGAGAGAAAGAGTTGGAGAAAGAGAGAAGAGAGTGAAAAGAGAGAGTGAGAGAGAGAATGGAGAGAGATAAGAGAGAGAAAGAGAAATAATCAAGAAAATGTAAAGTAAGGAGAGGGAAGAAAAAGACAAATTGCAGGAAAGAGAGAGAGAGTGAAGCAAGGAAAAGGGAAGGAAAAAGAAAGAGAAGGAAGAAGTGAAATGAAACAAACTTTCTATGTTAGTCTGTTCTCTGTGTTTACTGTTTATTGTACTTTATGATGATAAAGTAATGTTTACCGTTTACAGATAAAGTAACAAAGTAACATGTTTACTGTTTGGTGATAAAGTAACAGTGTAACATGTTTACTGCTTACTGATAAAGTAACAGTGACATGTTTACTGTTTAATGCTTGGTGATAAAGTAACAGTGACATGTTTACTATTTGGTGATAAAGTAACACTGACATGTTTACTGTTTGGTGATAAAGTAACACTGACATGTTTAAGTTTAGTGATAAAGTAACAGTGACATGTTTACTATTTGGTGATAAAGTAACAGTGACATGTTTAAGTTTAGTGATAAAGTAACAGTGACATGTTTACTATTTGGTGATAAAGTAACAGTGACATGTTTACTGTTTGGTGATAAAGTAACAGTGGCATGTTTACTCTTTGGTGATAATGTAACATTGACATGTTTACTCTTTGGTGATAAAGTAACAGTGACATGTTTACTGTTTGGTGATAAAGTAACAGTGACATGTTTACTATTTGGTGATAAAGTAACAGTGACATGTTTACTCTTTGGTGATAAAGTAACAGTGACATGTTTACTCTTTGGTGATAAAGTAACAGTGACATGTTTACTCTTTGGGATAATGTAACACTGACATGTTTACTGTTTGGTGATAAAGTAACACTGACATGTTTGCTAAATACTGTTTAGAGATAAAATAACAGTGTAACATGTTTATTGTTACTGACAACATCTCAATGCGACATGTTTAATGGAACACTGGAATGTTTACGTCTTTGACTGATTGTCATGGGCTTGATACAGGAGAATCCTCACAGAGGGGTGATGAATGTTTAACTCATCCTTTGGAAAGAGAACCTGAGAGGTTTTGGAAACTTTTGTGAGAGAAACATTATCCTGCACATACATAATACACCACTGTAACACACACACGTGCACACACACACAGTCCTACAATTATACACGTATACCCCACACAGAATATGGTGCACACTAAAATGATGCGCTGTTAACATATTGCATGCTGTTGTCTGTACAGCTGTAATCTGTAAAGTAAAAGGCAAACGAGCCACACCAGTGTTGAGGTGAATGTCATCTAACTGAGGAGGAGATATTTAGACAATTAACATCTTATTTTATAATATAGTAACATTTACAACATCAAAGAGATGTCAGGTGGTCACTGTCTGTTTCACCACCCGCCTGAAACTCCAAATCTGCAGTCAGGCAGTGCATCTGGAGCAAATATAAACACAAGAATATTTAAGCAACAAGTTGTCCTGATAAAAGCACTCAATCACTGAAGAGTTAAGCCATACACACACACACACACACACACACACACACATGCACACAGAGCTGCAGGTTTTTGACATTCTTTGGTGAATGGGGCCTCTTGGGTTTCTTTCTCAGGAGTGTCAGGTTTTTCAAAAGTGCTCCCCCAGCACACACACACACACACACACACATACACTTTCCCCATTATGCTTTCACTAACTCCAGATTTTCCCTTCAGTTCAAACGCACACACACTGCTGTGTTTCAGTGTCATACCATTTTATATATACTGTATATTATTTTATTAGATATTAGATATATATTATTAGATTCAGTTTTAATGTTAGTGTACAGAAGCACAAGGTGGTGTTTATAATGAAGTGGAAAGTGTTTAGAATTATAAGATGAATCTGTGGTTAATTTGGAGCTGCTTGGGGCAAAATGTTTACACTCTAACCTGTTACACACTCAGCTGTGTGTGTGTGTGTGTGTGTGTGTGTGTGTGTGTGTGTGTGTATGGTTAAACAACTCTTTG
>JBBPCX010067860.1:0-12796 GCA_037974365.1 Hydrocynus forskahlii | reverse complement strand
TTCAGATCTTTGAGTTCAGCTCATGAAAAATGGGAGCAAAAACAAAAGTGTTGCGTTTATATTTTTGTTCAATATATTAAGGTGTGTGAGATGATGTGAAACCTCTCTGCATCTTAAGATCAACGACCATGAACTTAAAATACGCAAAACTGTATAATTATTAAATAGTGTGGATTTGCCTCAGAATATCTAAGTGCCATTTTCATAGTTTTAGTCCCATGTAGTTTTATAATATACGTAAAATGTAATTGGCATTTCAGATTATACCCTTTTTCATTTAATTCGACAAATGACTAAGATAAATACAAATAAATAAAAATACCCTTAAAGCCTCGATCAATTCGAGACATTGCTTCATGTCTGTGCTCTGAGCTCAGGGAACTTTGTGTGTGAAGAGTGTGTATAATGAAAAAAATAAACTGTGAGAGAAAGAAAGGATCAAACACACAGCGAGCTCCGACACTACAGAACTTTACTTGAATCGAATCCAAGCTCATCATCTATACAGGGAATATGTACAAAGTCTGGAAAAAATAAACAAAAAGGAAAAAAAACCCACTACGTACAACTGAGGTATTGGCTAAACACGTGTCCGTGTGTGTGTTCACACCAGCAAACATACCGCTCAGGAAAAAAAATGGAGATCTGCGTTAAAAAACAGCTTTATATCACAAGGTGAGGTAGGAGAACGGCGTCTCGCTTTCATGCATCGTCGTCACCCTCGCGCGCTCTCGGATGTTTACCAACAGCCGTAAACAGTAAACACCCCGAGTGTGTCCAAAAAACACACGGCGTGGAGAAGTCTCCGCAATACGGCAACAAAAGGTCACTGTTTAGCCACTAAGTTGTAAAGTGTTTTCCACTCGTTATATATATGTATTTATAAAAAAGAAACAGTTTTAATCTTTACTTTGTTTATATTTACCCATCTGTATAAACAATGCTACACCGTCAGCATCACGGTGAGCTGAACCGTCCTTATCGTCTCATTTTTTTTTCTCTGCAAAAAAGTCCTCAGTATTAGATTCTCTGCTAATAATCATCATATCAAGCCCATACATTTGTCATCGCTCTTACTCCACATTAGAGAACACCTCCCATTCAAAAACAGAGAGGCTGCCACACACAGGCTTTTCTACAGCCCTACAGCGCCCCCGTGCGTACAAAAACAAAATCAGTACAAAATAAATGTTCACCCTGGAAAATCTTCACAAATGCATTTAAATACCTCAAAAAATAAAACAAAAAACGGAACAAAAATGCCCTTAGAGTGACGGCTGGAGGGCTAATGGAGGCCTGCACAAGCCAAACACTGATTTACAGAGCTTTATCTCACACACACACACACACACACACTCTGTTGTGTGTGTGTTGTTTTTTCTTTTTCAAGAAATGTAAATCCTCCAGCAGACATTTCCGTAATCTCACACTGCATGGACCTCTTCAGGCTCCGTGCACCACTGTGTTCAGTTCCTGACACTCAGTGTGTTACTCTCTCACACTCACATGTGTGAGAGAAAGATCACACTCTAATGACACATCAGGTGTCATTAGCTAAATTAGCTACAACCCCGCTCATTTTAAAGGGCCCATATGAAACGATTTTCTTGCATTTCACTGCCCCCCCCCCTTTATAATGCTTGTAAGGCATTATAAAAACAGCCAGAATTCATTTGTACACGACCCTTTTCGTCCCTTAGAATCAAACCGGCTGTATTTTTAACTTAAGACTGAAATACGTAAATACGCTCTACTCTGACTGGCTGTGTTGTTCAGTCTGGATTGAAACACCTCAGCATGAATGGGCAGGGCTTAACTGCTGCAGGACAGATGCTGAATAGATGGATGTGTGTAAACACGTCTGTGACATCACAAAAACAATGAATTCAGTTTCTGCATTTTTTGTGATGTCAAAAATGCAAGAAAATTCAGCTTGCTATGATATGGACCCTTTAAAGCAATTTCCTCCGGGATCAATAAAGTTTACTGATTCTGATACCCAACACTGCGCTAACGGAGATGCTGTCAATTTGTTGCCTCTCATTTTGAAACAGCCTTCTGGAAAGAACAACATACTAGTGAACAACGCTTGATGAAGGTAATTACATGGTAAAAACAAAACAAAACAAAGACATCCTCTCTGTTCTTTAGAGCAACTGTCTTTCTCGAGAGCCAAGCAGCATCGCAAATGAACCCCATGCCTTCCTCGCTCTCATTCTTTCATACAAAAAAGTAATTTAAATGCAAATGAACATTGTTCTCGTAACTTATGGTCGTTATGGTAACATGGGAAACGTACATTTCAACATCAAACATGCCCCGCCAATCTCAGGGGACAACTACTAAATAATAATAATAGCAATAGTAATAATAGTGAGGATAATGATTTCAGTAATAATAATAATAACCATAATAATCATAATAATAATAAAAAACATCTTGTAACGACTATTTTTTCACCCTTCCCTTCTCACACCATCATGCATCTCACACCTCATACAAAAACGCCCCAGTGAGCTTCACTCATTCTGGGATCAATATAATCTTTTTTAAAGACTCTTTATAATGACAGTTAATATATTAAAGACTACTGTATGTACAAAGTAGATATAAATCTATTAGTTAATACATTAAATAAATTTCCAAGATTTCTTTTTTGCTTTTATATCTTTTTTTGGGATAAACAGAAAGCACGCATGTACAGGAATAGCTGATTAAAGACTTTTTTTTTTTTTCCTTTTTTGTGATTTTTGTGTTTGTCAGCTTATAAAGGTCCTGTCAGACTGGGCGATGTGTCCTGATCCGTACCGGCCGGGGGTCTGGGCCCACCTGGAGGAGGAGAAGTGAATGAAACGAAGGAGAGGCAGCTCTAGACTGACTGAGAGGCTGCTGGCGCTCGTCTCACACCTCCCCCTCCCCGTCCCCCACCACCCTCTGCCCTATAGATATAAAGCTCCTCTGCACCACCAAATGAGAGCTGGGCACTAGGGGGCGCCACTTTCACGAAAGCTTTAAAAATAAAAAAGGCTGGGAATTTCATTAGAATGCTCTTTAAACATATTACAAATTTACAACATAATTTACGATACATTTTCAATAATTATAATTCCTCTTACACAGTCAAACAAACTTGCAGAGATGTTTTGAAGAATGTTTTTCTGTTTAAAAAGATTTAACTGAACACAGAAATGAAGAAAAAACAACTTTGTTTACTAAAAACTTTAAGTAAACAAGAACCGGACGCAATGGTAGGTGAAACAGCCAAGGTGGAATCTGCAATTAACAATATTTATGAAGAATAAACAGGTACATTTAATAAGCTTCTGCTTCTTTTGGTACGCTTTCGTGAAACGGCCCTCTGGCGCCCCAGCCTCCCTCCCTGTCCTTCTCTCCTCCCTCATTATGTCCTGTGTTTGTTCACTTGGCCAAAGCAATGCCTATTTTGGGTTCAAAATTGACAAAACATCAGACCTCGTTCTCTTCAGCCTGCACTGCACCAGCGTTACTTTTACACCGACCTTCAGAGACCACAGCAGTGGCCATGTTTCACCCTCTGTATTTTTACTGAAGGCGCTCAATACTGTTTCATACGGTTGGTGCTGCTGTGCTGTTTCCGTCCAGCAGGGGGCAAGCATGTGCATGTCCACAGTGAAGCAAAACATGCAGGAATCGTCCAATCGCCAGCAGACAGCAGGCACCGACTGGGGAGACAGCGAGGGAGGGAAAAGAAGGGAGGGAGGAAAAAGTGGAGGGAAAAGGAGGATTATCATCTGAAACCAGAGGGGCCTCTTCGAGGGGGCCCTCCATCCTCCTAGCTTTGAGTTTTGCTTTCACCTTCATGAGGAAGCACAATAGCCGCAATGTTCTGGATCACAAGATCCCATCTTGGTCCTTTTCGTACATTTTTTCAAGAGTTTCGTTTTGTATTAAACTTTAAAATCCTAGAAGATCAGTTCGCTTTTCCGCAGTGGGCTGGTGTACATAAAAGCACCAGCTTTAACTGTCTTTTTCAGGGTCATTGTGGCTCCTTGGGGCTCTGCCGGTGGTGTTAAAAAGTTAATTCAGTTTCCAAACTTCAGTCCAGTCAAGAACCAAAAATAAGATTAAAAAAAAAGGAAAAAAGGAGAACAAACCTCTTCTCTCTCCATAATAAGCAGCCTATTAGCAAAACTATAAATTAAATCACATACAAAGGTTTTTAAATACTGTCTAAGAATGGGGAGGGGGGGACACAATACAACATAAAATATATTTTTTAAAGTGATGTTAAATTATAAAAGCGTTATTAAAGTCTTTTAAAGAAATAGCAAACATGTAAGCCCCACAGGGCTGATTCTGCTTGTGTCTGGGGACTCGGTGAAGCAGGGAAGGGGTTGCAGGCACGTGAGTGTGTGCGCATGTGTGGGTGTGTGTTTAGCTGGCCGCGGTCTCCGGGGCAGGAGGGGACAGTGTGTTCAGGATGTGTGGGCTGGAGTTAGTCTTGCTGGTGGTCTGGATGATCTGCTGCTGCAGCTGAGTGATCATGAGCTCCAGTTTTTCCCGTGCCTCTCGCTCCCGCCGCAGCTCATCCTGCAACTCCTGACGCTCTGCTTCAGCGCGCTCCAGGCGACACCGCAGCTCACACAGCTGAGGAGCAACAGAGAGAATGAATAAAACGCATTTACACAGCCTGCATTATAAGCTATACAGACTAACAGGCCCTGACATTAATGAATATCCTGCAATTCCTCTCCTTTATGCCATTTTTTTGTGTCTGAAATTTAGCACTGGAGCTTTAAGGCTAATTTAGCTAATGAGTATGGTGCCTACATTATCTCAAACTGTGTGATCTCCTATGAACAAAATGTACAGACAGAATTCAGGCTGCAACTGGGTTCAGCTATGCTTGTGTACATGAGTTTATAGATAAGTGAGTCATACAGTGTTAGAAACCACGCAGGTATTCTATTAGAGAGAACACCTCCAGACCGTTTGAGGGGAGTGTGTGATGATTTTACCACCATGTGGTAAATGGGCTAAGATAGCTTCATAGCTGTGGTGCTTAAATAAAAGAAGCAAACTTCAGACACCAAACAAGCCGACTGGCTACATGTGTTAAAGGCCTTTTAATGGGACTGTCATTTTGAGCTTCCACTGATTTAGGGGCACTGGCAAAAAGGGGAAAAAAAGTTACAGTGACAGGGTAGCCAGATTTCTCATCCTCTCTCTCTCTCTCTCTCTCTCTCACTAACACACATGTGTGATACCTGACTTTCTTTCCATTTAAACAGATTGTGTCTTGTCAGAGCACAGTCATTTCTTCAGCTGTGTGAGAGTGAGGTGTCCTAGTGTGTGTGTGTCTCTGTACCTGTGCAGTGTACTGCTCCTCCTGTTCTTTAGGTTTGCAGGTGCAGCCCTGCTGTCTGAGCTGCTCCAGTCTGCGCTCCAGCTCCCTCTGCTCTTGGCGCACCTCCCCCAGTTTCTGAGCATGCTCAGTGTGAACGGCCTCCAGCTCACTCTGCAGCTCGCTGTGCTCCGCTGACAACTGCCTTAGCTGGGCCACCTCGCCACCACGCACTGCCTCTAGTTCCTACACACACACATAGAAATGGAGCAATTTATTCTAAAAGGTCAGTAATGCTTTAGTGACGCACATCAATATCAAAAACATTATTTAAAAAAATAATAACTAACTTTTAACGAGCTACAAACAAATTAGAGGTCCCATTAAACTACTTTTTATTTCAGTACAATGTTGTTACTGAAACCAGCCAATACCGATCCAGTATGTTTGTGTTGTGGTAGGTGAGGTATAAGGAATGGTTGGTGAGGAATACAGTGTGTTTGATGAGATGCTGTGGGTTGAGTAGGGGTGGAAAGTGCAGTAGGTAAGGAGCAGTAGAAGAGATGGGGCATGGCAATTGAGGTAAGGTGTGGTAGGTGAGATAAGGAGTAGTAGGTGAGATGAGATATGCTAGGTGAGGTATAACATGGTAGGTGATGTATTCGAGGTATAAGGTGTGGTATGTGAAGTACAAGTTGGGGTAGATGTGATGCTGCTGGTGAGAAGAGGTTAAATGGGTGTGGAATACGTGGTAGGAAAGATACAAGGGTTGCTCTGACCGTTTCAAGCTGCATCTGCCGGTGCAGAGTGGCATTGAGTTTCTCCTGCTGTCTGCTGTACATCTGAACGATCTCCAACACGATCCGCTCCTTATCATCTTCCTTAGCACACACTGTCTCCACGGCAACGGCCGGCGCTTCGCCCGGGTGATGGGATTTAACTTCCCCGGCAATGGAGGAGGCAGACACATGGAGATCTGTGGGAGGAAAGACGAGGATGAGGAAGGTACACACTCTCACACATACGTACACAGCCTGTGTGACTAATTCTCCGTGGGTGTGGGTCTCTCTCTGTGGTTGCAGAAGGTAAGAAGAAAACAGAAACGTGTGGTGAGATCATTCAGATCATGTGAACAGAGAGGTTCAGAGTGGGTTTGGTTTCAGAGAAGCTCACTGAGTCAGAACTGTTCACAGTGGTGGTGAATGGAACCAGATGTCCGCCTCTAAAATCTCCCTCAAAGAAAGTTATTCAATAAAATTTTTATAAAGGCGCTGCCTGATGCCTGAGACGTTCTTCTAGAGTTTTGAGAAGCTTTTGGTCCTAAAGCTAAACCCATTTGTGGCGGAGGGATACATGCAGGGCATTGTGAGACAAAATAGAGCCCAACGGAAACTGATTTAAATTTCACATTTGCCACCATTTTACCATCATAAATATTCCATATAGAAATTTGAGAAGGCTTTTCTGACCAGCTGTCATTGGCAGTAAAATAGTAACATAGAAAAGAAACCCTTTTATGAACTATATTAACAGATATAAAAACCTTTTTGGCATTTGCCTCAGAATGTCACCGCCTGCAGGACAGTGAGTAACTCTACACCCCTCTGACCATCATACCTACCAACATGCTTAAACACAACCTGATTATATAATTGCGACTATTATTATTACTACTTCTTATTATTTATTATTAAAATGCAATGATCTGTAATTCATATTTCATCATTTATTTTTAAATTACCTTTTTACTGCCTCTTTTTGACAATGATCACTATCAATGACTCTAACAATAACTATAATTACTGGTAATTTCACATTCATACATTTTCACGTTCAGTTTTTGTTTCCTAAATGTCACATTATACTACATACAACTTTGACAACATTGTTCCTAAAACAGTCCTGCCACAAAAGCGCTTTTAATTTCAGTCTACATTTAGAAAAGAATGAGAGGAGAGAGAGACAGAGAGGAGAGAGAAACAGAGAGAGAGACGGACAGAGAAGAGAAAGAGAAAGATGAACAAGAGAGATACAAAGAGCAGAAAGAGAGACAGAAATGATGGATAAGAGAGACAAACAGAAAGATAGAGAACAGAGAGAGATAGACAGAGAGAGGAGAGAGAGAGCCGGACAGAGAAGAGAAAGGAGAGAGATGGACAAGAGAGAGAGACAGAGAGCGGAAAGAGATGGACAGAGAAGAGAGAGAGAGACAGATAAGAGAGAAAGACAGAGAAGAGGCCGAGACAGAGACGGGAGAGACATCTTTTTGCAGGTATTTTTCCCCCACTCGCTCCCCTTTAACTGACTCACAGATATGTTGCACTGCAACTCTCCAGATGGCCTAATGAGAAAATCCAGCACCTCAGCTTATATCACACTGTACACACTGTTACTCACTCACACCCGAATTTGTTTTGTGTGTGTGTATATGTGTGGGAGAGAGTTATAGAGAGGCTGTGTAAATGAACTAAATGTTAGCATAGTTAGCGCATGTAGCACCTAAAACAGGGTCGGACTGACCATCTGGCGTATCAGGCATTTTCCCGGTGGGCCGACGGGCTATTTATTTATTTACTGGCCATAAGACTCATAGATCGGCGGGCCAATTGACACTGGGCTGACCCAATCAACTTTTTAAACACCACCCCTTTTCGCTTTGGGCCCTGCTCATGCGTAATTCATTCGTCAACCATGAAACACTCCTCTGCAACCCTTTGGTTCCATTCTTTACTGACACGGGCCTGGCCCAGTCATATCTTTAAACACCTCCCCTTTTAGCTCTGTGCCAGTGGATGAGATGGAGAGAGGACACGTGAAGTGGGCGCAGAGAAACTGCGAGAAAAAAAAAACCAAATCACTTCAGCCAGACGTTGCCAAATGTGCCAAAATTACTAGTTATTTGCAAAATTATGGTGATAACACACCAATAAAAATTGTTATACGGTAGCTCTAGTTTGTCTTCTTACATTTATGAATACGGGTGAAATAAGCTAATAATACTGTCAGTGTTACCGCTAGGAGAAAGGCTGTTTATAACACATCGTGTACACTGGCTAAAACAATAGACACTTAAGTCTGTTCTTTTACATCTTCCATGCTGATCTAAATCGTCTTACTATTTTTTTTTACCAGCATTCATCAACATTAACAGTGAGACAGCAGTTAATTATCTATTATTGGTTGTGGGGTGAGTAGAAGGCAACTTTTGGGCCATGGTATTAGAAACTTTTCTGTAGGTATTCGCGAACAATATACAGACATGAAAGACATGCATACTTTTTAAAATCTCTCTCTCTCTCTGTCACTCACACACACATACAGAATGCATCATTTTTGACTGTAAGTTCACAATCTATAAAATACTACTTTGTTGAATACTACTTTTATTGAATTCTACTTTGTTGGTATACCCATTTACGGGAGCGCAAAGATGGGTGGTGTGTGTCATTGTACATGGTGGGCTGCTCTACCCCAAAATGCCAGGGCCATTTTTTGTCCCAGTCCACCCCTGCCTCTAAACAAACACAAGTAGTGTGTGTGCATGTTAGAGGAGGGTGATTTTTCTAGCCTTCTGTAAAAATCAAACTCACAATGTTACAAATGGACGAACACATTTGTGAGCAGAGCCTGGAGAGGGGGAATGTGTGTGTGTGTGTGTGTGTGTGTGTATGTGCACTGACCTGGCTGGGTGTCCAGGTTGTGTATTTTCCTGCTGTAGTGCTGTTTAAGCAGCGCTCCCAAAACCTCTGCTCCGACCTCACCGTCCTTCTGCAGAGACACGTTGGGAGCCACCATCTTATCGTATGGGTATAGGTAGTAGCTGTAAAACAAACACACCCACACACACACACATTAATAATGTTCTGAAACAGGACTCATTATGGATATCCCAAGTTTGTGACACTGGAATATTGCAGACAGTCCTGCTAAGGTTTGCTCTTAACCAGCAAGAAACTCCACACGCATACACCAGGCACATTTATACATATATATATGTACAGTGGTGCCTTGACTTATGAGTTTAATTTGTTCCGTGATGGAGCTCGTAACTCAAATTACTCGTATGGCAAATAAATTTTCCCCATTGAAATGCCTTTAATCCGGATCGCCCAATGCCTCGCTCGCCGAAGTGCCGGGTTCTGCTGCAGCAAATCGGCGTGGATAGATGTCCGCTGTTTAGAAAATATTTTAACACCCTTGGCTGGCGTTATAGCTTTTATCGACTCCCTCTGCTTCTGTAAGGTGCAGATTGTAGAAGTGCAATGCCCATACTGCTTCGCCAAGTCGACTACACGCACACCTTGGTCATGTTTTTCAGTCAATTCTTTCTTGAATTTAATACACATCACCCGCTTCTTCTCAGCACTTTCCTTCGCGCTCACTTTCTTTGACCACATTGATGGAAAAACTGAAGTTTTGCAAAATAATTGCAAGCACAAATGCTCGTAACTCGAATTTTAGCTCTCAACTCAAACCTAGAAATCGTCAGAGAGATAACTCGTATCTCGAAAAACTCGTTAGTTGGGACACTCGTAAGTCAAGGTACCACTGTATATACATATATGCCCTTAATAACACACAGGAAAAAAGAACACATTTAAATGAATTAAAATCCTGTTTTCCAGGATTATGCAACAGTTATCATATTGTTAAATTGTTTATTAGCCTTTGTGGGGGCACTAGTTAATGGCTTTTGTTCGACAAAGAAACTGTTTAGCCAGGGACAGCCCTGCTGCAGTGTTTTTGCGTCTGAAAAGAGTGAACCTCTTTAATCTTCCAGAATGTTCCGTGAGAAGTCCGTCTGTGTTGTTTTGGGTGGCTGTAATCCTGACCACTGCCATCCAGAGCCAACCCATATAATTCCTCTAATTCTAGCTCTAATCCAGCACAGATTACCGAGAGGAGAGGCATGCTGGGAAATGAAGCATACCTGGGGTGGATGATGGGGGCGTGGGCGGATTCCTCTTTGATATCAGGAAACAGACGACCGAATCCAAGCGCAGCCTGGTCTTTACCCTGCAAGCACACAGGCACACACGGGGGCATTAATATAAATGAGACGCGTTAGCAAGGGCTGCAAATAAACTGAATGTTTAAGTCTCATTACAGCAGCACATATGAATAATACAACAGTGACTTCAAATCTCGTTGCACAAACACAGAAAAACACACACTTCTATACACATGTAAGACCAGCAGTGAGAACATCGCATACAAAGCACAACATTAATTACAGAAACACACACACAGAGGCTGAAGCAAATATGAATATACAGCAAACATGAAGAGTAAAATTCTTCCCAAAATGAGATAAAAAATTTCTTTTGTTTCCCATTCCGACTATATTTCAATTTCTCATGACCAATGTCCCCAAAACTCATCCAGCATTTCATTAAGGTAGATCAGACTTGTGGACATGGTTTAGGACACATTGTGACTTACTGTGAGCTGTAAAAAATAGCTAAAATCAGGGCAACGTGCAGCCGTTTCAGACGTCACCAGGGCTGATCTAGGATCACATTCCTCGGTATTATCACAATTGTTAGCAACATCAGCCTTGCGGTTAAACTAAAGTAGTAAAATGTGGACTCCAAACATGTCTTGGCCGATGTGGGGTCAGTGGAACACAGTGAACAGCTCATTTTCCCTTTAAGATGCTCAATTCCTAAACTGCTCAAATATTAATACAAAGCAACTGCAATTCCACAAAAAAACAAAGCTTGCAAACTCCTCCTCATGCTTATGGTTTTCCATTAGAGAGAATAATAATTTAAGCATTCTGGTGGTTCTTTTTCACACACACAAATGGAATAAATACAACTGAGTGAACAACACACTCTAAATGTTGGTATTGTGGGCTGCAGTTTCTCATACTAGGTTGAGGTGGAATTTTAAATGTTTAAATGCTTCGGCAGCGCCGAATTGGTCACATTAATAAAGCTCAAGATGCTGAGCTGTGAGAGAATAAAAAGAAGAATTAAAGAAAGCAGTGGAAGGCTATGTGTTTTGTGAATGGACTGAGGGGTGAATGTGTGCGCCAGACTGAGCTGTGGTGTGTGGAGCGTGAAGAATAAGGACACTGTGTGAGTGTGTGTGTGTCTGTGTGCGTGCATATTTGCCTACATGAGGAATGCGAGTGAGAGAGCAGCAGGGAGGGAGTGGTGTGTGTGAGTGAATGGAGTGCTGTGGAGGAGAGATGAGAGTGGGGGAGGATGTAGTGGAGGCTGGGTGATGAGGGGGTGATGTTCCTGACAGGAGGGGGCAGTGTACTGTGTGTGTGTGTGTGTGTGTGTGTGTGTGTGTGTGTGTGTGTGTGTGTGTGTGTGAGAGAGAGAGAGAGAGAGAGAACATGCACTTGTGTCTGGGGCAGGAGTGTGTGACATGCAGAGACTGGGGGGAGGGTTGTTTTAAAGGTATAATCTTTTAAATCTGATTGGTTGACTCAAGTTTTCAATTATTTTCAAAGTTCAGTGACAAAACACCCTAAAATTTTAATCTGAGGTATCTGGCCATGCCCTACAGGCACAGCAGATAGAGATCAAGATGAAAACTGTGTGAGAAGTTCTCAGTATCTGTGTGAGAAAATCTACAGTTGTTTGTGTTGTTTTTCCCCTATAAGGTGAGGTCACACACCGAGCAAAGGTGGTGACAGACTGACTAAGGTGTGTGAATATGTGCGTGTGTATGAGAATTTAGGGCAATCCCAGCACCACAGCAAGAGCTGATGGCTATCAGAGACTGACTGACAAAACACAACCACCTAGAACAGTCTCCAGTAATTCATCAGCATCAAAGGCAAAAGCAGGTTCAGCTATCGACAGAGTAACATGAAGCCTTCTTTTCTCACACACCTTTACAAAAGGTATTTACATTTACACACCCAGAGTTCTTTTCCGGAGCAGACGCAGACGAGGAAGCATGGCATGCTGGCCCAGACAACAGTTTTATCCACTTTGTTACACCATCCATTATATTTATCAAGAATTTAATGGAAAGGGTTTAAGTGTGAGACAGGAGGCCCCATGCAATTCACAGGAGGGCTCATAGGTGCGAAGCACAGCAATGTGCAGACTACAGGAGTGAATTTTGCACACAATTTTTGAGAGAATTCTCCCCTGCTTGTGTACGCGGAGGCTTTGATGCAAAAGCGAAACAGAGCATTTCCATGACACTTTTGTTTTCATGGAAAAGTCTACATTTTTTGAGAGAAATAAGTAATGGGAGTGTAGCCAAACTGAGAACGTCACCTCCTGTTTACTGAGATTTTCACTGCGTATGTAAATGCATGCATCCCAATAAAATACAACATTATCTCCACAGTGTCTTGGGGTTTGACTCTGTGTGTGTGTGTGTGTGTGTGTGTGTGTGTGTGTGTGTGTGTGTGTGAGTGAGTGAATGAGTGAGTGAGTGAGTGAGTGAGTGAGTGAGTGAGTGAGTGTGTGTGTGTGTGTGTGTGTGTGTGTGTGTGTGTGT
>JBBPCX010067859.1:0-12796 GCA_037974365.1 Hydrocynus forskahlii | reverse complement strand
AGCATTTAATAACCCACACTCGAGCTGCTACACCATCATAGCATTTAATAACCCATAGTCGAGCTACTACACCATCATAGCATTTAATAACCCATAGTCGAGCTACTACACCATCACAGCATTTAACAACCCACACTCGAGCTACTACACCATCACAGCATTTAACAACTCACACTCGAGATACTACACCATCACAGCAGTTTAACAACTCACACTCGAGATACTACACCATCACAGCATTTTAACAACTCACACTCGAGATACTACACCATCACAACAGTTAACAACCCATACTAGAGCTATTACACTATCACTGCATTTAACAACTCATACTTCAGCCAAAACATCATCACAGCATTAACACACGCACACTTGAGCTATAACACCTTCACAGCATTTAACAACCCATACTAGAGCTACTACACCATCACAGAATTTAACAGCTCACACTCGAGATACAACACCATCACAGCATTTAACAACCCAGAGCTACTACACCATCACAGCAATTACAAGCACCATCACAGCAGCTACATCATTCAGTGTGTCCTTTAGAGGTGAGAATCAATCTGCTGTACGTCCAGGGGTGGTGGTGGCCTAGTGGGTAGGATACTTGGCTCTGGCCTGAGATCATGGCTTCAAATCCTACCTTATGCATACCACCACTAGGTTCCTGAGCAAGACCCTTAACCGCTGGTTGCTCCAGTGAGACTGTCCCCTGTAGTTGGGGAATGGAAGTCTGCTAAATGCTGTAAATGTAGAAGACTGCTCATCCAACAAAAAGCATTAGTGTTTACAGGTTGTGATGTTGGATGATTTCTTCTGGATCTCTCATCTCAAAGGTACACTGCATGAGCAAAAGTATTGGGACACCTGACCACTACACAAACACGGACTTTAATGACATTGCATTTGAATGCATAGACTTTAATATGGAGTTGATCCGACTATAACAGCTTTCACTCTTCTTGGAAGGCTTTCCAGATTTTGTCATGTTTCTGTGGCCATTCATTCTGTTGACCATTTATGAGGTCAGGCGCTGGATGAGAAGCCCTGGCTCACAATCTCTGTTCCGGTTCGTCCAGAAGGTGTTGGATGGGGTTGAGGTCAAGGCTTTGTGTGGGCCAGTCACATTATTTCACACCAAACTCATCCAACCATGTCTTTATAGACACTGATTTGTGCACTGGGGGCCAGTCATGAGGGAATAGAAAAGGTTCTTCCCAAACTGTGTCCACAAAATTGGAAGCATGGCGTTGTCCAAAATGTCTTGGCCAAACCCTGAAAAACAGGTGTGTCCCAATACATTTGTCCATATAATGTATTTAATGGAACTCCATCACTTCAGAAAACCACAGCTCCACAGTCCAATGCTGGGGGCTTTATACCCCTTTAGCCAAACACTTGGTTCTGCACACAGTGACCCTAAGCTCTTGTGAAATTGCTTCAGTGTACTATTTTAATGGCAATGCTTTTCTGAAGAGATTAAACAAGCTGTATTCAGTCAGTGTGTCAGCAATGGGTGCATCTACACCCATAGGTCTTCATTAAATTCAAAGATGGCCCTGATCTCAATGATGTGGCACCGTTAACTGAAACTGATGTCTGAAGTTCACAGACTTAACAAGCTACGTCAGTCCCAGCACTTCTAACCTACCGAAGTATAACAATTTATCATGTCCTTTCATTTGGAAAAATAAGATTTAACTAAGTTTTACCATGTCAATAAGAGAAAGAAAGTGACTGAAGTGTAGAGGCCGTTTTATAGATGGTGGGGGGATAAACATGCAATTAAGAAACAGCACTTAAGTGCAACATGAATAGCGACCAATGAGAACAACTTAAATTTTAACTTGACTTTTTGTCACTCGGCTATACAACAGGTCTGTATCACTAATCCAGCTGCACACAGGAGCGCAGTTGTCTTTTAATTAAAAAATAACCGGCCAATAAAAACAGCATTTTTTTTCAAAAAGTAAATGGAAGTGAAAGAAATATGGGTTACCACAGTCGTTCATGCTAGTGCTAAATGTTTAATAGTAAATGAGGGACAGTATTCTACACATTTCAATTATTTTCTGACAATGCGGGATCAAGTTGTCCCGTTTAGGGAAAAATGAGACCACAGAAACATCTTTTCTAAATGAAACCATCGTGGTAAGCCTAGCTGGACTAATTCACCCTTCTCAGTGTGTCTGTGTTTTAGACACTCTGTGTCTGTGCATGTGGGGGTTGAGGAGAAATTGGGTGGTTTTAATCGTCACTTATTTTTGTAGCTGTATTTGAAATATTATATATGGTTATTGGAAAAGGTATAAAAAGCATTAAACAGAGTGAGAGTCGTCTTTTCTGCTCCGTTTTATGTCCAGAAGCGGAAGGTCTAATTAAGGTCCACAGAAATGTGGGACGAACACGCTTGTTTTTGGGTCGAATATGTTACATTTAGTATTTATAAACAAGGTATAGGCGGATAAACACATCCTAGGAGTTTAGTCAGTTGTGCTTCCAGGATGCCGTCTCGTGTTGTTTTGGCTGAATCTCAAATGGCTCCCTGCTCCCTATGTAGTGCACTATGTACGGCATAAAATAAGATTTGCCTGAAAAAGGCCTTATAATTTTTCTAATGAACATATATTCAGACAAAGCTGTAAAACTCACTGACCAATACTTACAGCCCTAGTCAGGTGCAGAAGCACAGTTTGGCGACCAGTGTGTTTTTCACTACTAAAGGAGTTTGAGAGATTTGGGATTGAGCCGTGATTCTTTATGTAGCTCCTTGGAGCCCTCTGGAGTCCTGTTTGCTGCAAAACATGCACAATAACGACCAAAGACGTGGCCAGACTGCCCTTAAAATGTCTACTTTATTTTCTGGTCGCGTTGCTTTGTGCCGTTTGTATTTGTGTGAAAGAAGCTGTTTAATTATTGCTGCTTTTTCTTCAGTGCGCCGGTTAAATGATCCGATATAAACAGCTCAAGCAGTTTGTTTAAAATTCCACAGCATCTTGTGAAGCGCCGTAACTGTGTTTTACTAACAATAAAACACACACAAGGCTGTATGTAGCTGTGTATTGAGAAGCACAGTGTGTGTAAAGTGTTGTTTCTGTGTTTTATTGTGTGTCTGTGTGATAAACACAACCAATCATCACCCATTAGCAAGTGGTATGCTGCTCTAAACTTGTATGCTGTAGAAAAAATGGAAAAAATGCTTCCATGTTTTAGTATTCCATATTTCATTACTTTCCAAATGTACTGAACATTCCTATGTGAAAGTGTATAAATAACGTATAATGAAGACTTTTATTCGTTTAGCTCCATTCATTACTTTCGACAAGCTTTCAGAGTTGAATAATGGCGGCCAACAATGAAAAGCACAAGCGGAGGCAACTGGTTCGTATAATTGTAAGTAACGTTAATAAAATTATTTTATTAACGTGGTGTGTAGCCTGTCACTCACTGACGACAGATATTGATCATTTGTTTGAGTTTGCGATTATACCGACTTAGAAGAGTTCGCACGCGTAAATTTTAGCAGTTTTTAGCCGGTTAGGCGGCCGTAGATAGGTTATACATGTTATAAATGTTCTATGCTGTAGTTTGTATACGTTTACTTACTCGTGGCCTGAGGTCTCATATTGGCAAACAGCTGTCATACAAAACTGCGGACAAAAGTATTGGGACAGGCACCTGTTTAGAGTGAACTATAGGGCCAAACGTATTAGGACAGGGGTGTTTCTGGGTGGTTGGTGTGGCATGAAAGGCAGTTGCTGTTGAATTTCCAGATTAAGCATTGCTGGCGGCGGAATGGGAGGAGAGGAGATACCAGGAGCTTGTGGAGAGGGATGAGAGGCGACAGAGAGACGGTGGGAAGGGAAGAAAGATGAGGGAGAGGGAGGCAGCAGGTAGAGAGGAGCGCCTCATGGCCATCCTCGAAAAATTGCGTAGTTTTGTGTCCAGTGTTTTGTGTTCAGTGTTAGATATTTAAAAATATTTCATTATAAGAATAATTACATAACAGACATATTTATTGGATTGATTATTCATTCAGCTCTGTGCCGCTAGTCCAAGGTGTTGAATTGAGTGAAGACACTTAGTTGGGTCCGCTTAAAATAATTTACATGTATGCATTTAGCAGACACTTTTATCCAAAGTGACTTACATTTGTCAACAATTTGATAAAAATGTAACAAATCACACAGACACAAATCAGCCAAGTTATTTATTGTCTGCATTTCAATCTAAACTCGCAATCTAAACTATAATCTGGGGTACATAATGATCTGGGGTACATTAAAATGTAGTCATGATCTGGTGTATAACAGGTCATTGCATCCTCTGTCTCATCAGCTCCAGAGACGGTTCCTGCCCTCCTGACATCAACATCAGCATCTGGCTCCAGCAGGTCCCCGTTGCTCATGCAGATGTTGTGGAGCACAGTGCAGCAGATGATGACCTCTGGCACATACTTCACCTGCACCTCCAGGGCCTTGAGAAAGATGGACCTCCATCTGGTCTTCAGGACCCCAAAGGACCTCTCCACAACACACCTCGCCTTTGACGGGTAGCTGTTGAAGCGAGCTTGGAGGTGGTTGCGGACAGGCTGCCTTTAGGGCGTCATGAGGCAGATGGGCTGTGATAAGCATGGGGCTGTTCTATAGAACTCGACTGACCCACAGCATCCAACAAAGACATCCAGAAACCTTCCGGTGTCGTCCCAGATGGCCTGCAGCTGGACTGAGTGAAACAGCTTCCTGTTCAAGTAACAAGCAGCGTCCTCTGCAGGGGGCTTCACCCGGATGTGGCAACCATCAATGGCTCCTACCGAGTAGAAGGGGAGACAAGAGAGAATTTTATTTCAATAAAATATATCCAAGTTTGCTGCATCCCTGTGTTTTAGCATCTTCCTTACTTCATGGCACTTTTTCATTGCATGTTTCTAACTATGATTCCTAACTATAATTGGTTTCCTTTTGCCAATTATGTAATGTATCCGTTTAAACATCATTTAGAACAGATGTTTATTGATTTAAAGTACATTAATTCAGTCAAGATATTTCTGCATATCAAAAGCAGTTTTACCAGTGTTGTGAATTGCACTTTATGCTAATAGGTATGGGGGAGACATGCACAGACACATGAATTTGTATGCTGATGGTGCTTTTAATCGTTATCAACTGTATAATGTGAGATAATACACTGTAGTCTAAGGTACTGTGTTACACAAATGCAGGCCATAAAAGGCATTTAATTTGTGTAAAGAACTTCGTTGGACAGACACTCCCTGAAAAGGTAAGCATAATACCGGCGCGGCGCTGCCATTAGGCACGTATGTGGAGGTCATTCAAAAAAACCCCGTAGGTTACGTACCATCTCAGGTTCAGTCAATCGGAGTAGGATCCTGCGTCGACGTTGGATGCGACGTACTTTCCACGTGGGGTGTAGTAGGGGGTAAATAAAAGCAAATAAAATAACGAGGAAATTCATTGTAAATAAAAACCGGTAGATATTTTGGTGGGCTGGAGAATCGCGATCAAATGTAAAACGCCAAAGGTGCCATTTCGGACAGCACTTTCCCACGGCAGTGTGCACTACAGAAGGAAGTGCGCTGTGTGCACTACGCACTACATTGCAGCGCACTCGCGTAAGTGCGCGATTTCGGACACACTCCATGATCATGAAGGGTGAGGCTCAGCCATTGCACTGGCGGCTGTGCTGACCCCTGCATATTCCCCAAATGTCGGAATCTCGACTGCAAAATTTCTGGTAGTGGGGGACTGTGTTCGCGCTCACCCCTGATTACACTGATCAAAGAAAATCTGACAATAATTTAAGGACCCCGCAGCAGAAGTACGTTCCCCATTTTTCTATCTCCTTTATGTTTCTCATATCAATTGTCTGCATGTTCTCTCTGACCACATCTAGTAATCTCTGATGTCTTCCTTTTCCCTGGCAGCTCTATCCTCAGCTGATATGATAAAGCTTTATTATTCCCGAAAGTGGAAAATTTGCATTGTTATGGCAGAAAGTGGGCCAAACAAAAAGTAGGAGCAACAAAAACAATAGAATAAAAACTACAACAAACAACAATACAGTTTAAGTACATTATACAAATATAAAAATGGACGTGTGTAGTGGAAAACTGTAGTGTGAAATCATATTTCAACTGACTTGAATCTACACGTGAAAGTTTTGTGTGTATAACAGGCAGTGGGGGAGTCTTTCAGTTGCAACTGCTGACACTGGCTTCTCAGAGATGGAGATTTCCTTGACAAGGTCAGTGCTTCTCTCTGGCCCCTGACGCCTTAATCCTGATCAGAACTTCGTAACCAGCTGGAACATGGACGTGATCTTTGGGGGAGTTTACAGGTTACAAAAATACAAAACATTTTCTTTCTCTTTTTTAATCTCCTGCTGTTATAATGGTCCCATGATACTGAAAGGTCTACGTACACTAAAATGTACATTGGACAGTTGTTGAACTCTTTAAATTGTTGATGTAAAATAACTTAGAAGAGCCCCTTTCCTCTCAGGCTTTGAGTATAACCCACATGTTAGTTTTATTCTGCAGGTTGAATTGATGGTAAATGACAAAAATGATTCAGCGTCCTTGCACTGTCCATTTGGTAGAATGACCCGCCTCATCTCACACTTTTATCAGTATCACTTCTCAGCCTTTTAGCTAAGATCGAGGGGACGAGACTGTGATTGACTGCACTTTCCCACGGAAACGGATTGGTGGCTTTTTTTCTCAAACATCAGAGAGAATGTTGAGCTTAATTTCTGCAGGTGTTGGAAAAGAGTTTTGGTAATATTTCTTATTTTTTACTAATTGCTATTCTGTGTTCTAGTATTTTTAGGTTTTGTATTTATTTATTGTTTTAGTGCTTAGTTGGCATGAGGAGGCACTACAGTGCTCATTTCCTGTTTAAAAAGGTGGACTGGGGACTTCTCCAGAAAAGCTCATCCAGACAGCTCTGAAATAAAAGCCTGAAGAGCAAAACTGTATACAAAATGAACTGTGAGGAAATAATAGATAGGGTAGCCATACAAGTGGGTTTGGAGAAAGGGGACAATATGGCGGCTATAGGGAGTGAATCCTTATCACTATCAACAGCTCAAGCGCAGAAAAGGCCTACGGAATCTCCTCTGGCTGAGGCTTAGGCCCTCAGACTCTCCTAATGACGTCTCTTTTCTGCATGTAGAGTGCTTTAGAGTGGATCCAATTTAACAGGAATGGCGGTATGGCTGTTTTAATCAAAACCCCGAACATCTTGGTGAAGGGGAGCACAGTGGTGAGGGAAGGGCAGGCACTTTTAGCACACCTGACTTTTTAGGTAAGAATTTTAACATTCTGAATGTGTATTGGGAAGGCTTTCCTAGTGCTGGCTGGGGATTTTAATTACATTTTATCTCAGAAAGCTATTGGGGTTCTCCACTGACTAGTACCAGCTTGGTTCGGTTCAACTCTACTCGCTTTTTGGCTTTTCCATTACTAAAATCTGGTACCTGGTACCATTCTTGGTACCACCTTGGCCAAGGTTCCAAGCGTGCTGAACCGATCCTAAATGATGATGTGTACATATTGGAGGTTACTGATTGGTGGTCACTATAGCAACCAGTTACATGAAGGCAATACTTTAACCCTTTAAGCACCAGGGTTTTAAAAAAAATTACTGGATTTTGACATCAATATTTCAAAAGCTTGTGGCTTAAAAGGGGTTAAAGATAGAGAAAATGTTGGGCATTTTGAAGTTTGAAGTGCAGTTTGAGGTGTCTGGGTTCTTGCACTGCGGAGCTTTGCTGCTCGGAACGTCCGTGGGGGACAAAAGTAATGGGACAGCGGGGCGAGGTGAACGTTTTTTGGCTAATAACTCTGGATCGCCGGGGGCTATTATGGCAAATGAGGGGTCGTTGGAAAGGTCTCACCGAGCCCTATCTAACTGTGAAGTCTGACGGGGATTGGTGCTTGCCCCGTGGAACTATGCCGCTCGTAATGACCTTTGCCTCCACACCAATGACACGAGGCTCGTTTCCACTGCTATTTACTTGAAACTCGAAGTACTACATGGCTACTAATTAGTGATAGGGAATAAAAATGCTATATTACATGATATTTGTAACCACAGTTTATTTTATTCATAATGAAGTCTTGTCGCAATTCTGCGACTTTGGCGCTTAGAGGGTTAATTGTAGTGGAAAACTGTAGGTTGGAAACCAAATTGAACAGAGTAGAACCAAACTGAACTGAACTGAGCTGGTACCAGTCAGTGGAGAACCCACAATAGAAAGAGCGTATGGGAGGTTTTAAACTGGACATCAGTTTATCCTTGCAGAATCCTGCATCCAAGAGAGGAGGGCCTCACCTCGGTCAGTGGTGATGGCACCAGAGCCCCTTGCAGAGTCCTCAGGAATGGTGGACTTCCCCTGGAAGTTTTTTTTGACCTTTTGGGATCTTTTAGCACCTGACTTGACAGACTACTTGACAGTTTTAGATTAGGGATAGTGTCCTTACTGTATAGAAAAGGAGACAGGACTAACAAAAAAAGGAGACCTATTACTCAAATTTTGATTGTAATATTTTTAGTAAAATTTTATCTACTTGCATGTCGATCGTTTTAGAGGATGTGATCCACCTGGATCAAGCATGTGCTGTGCCTTGAGACAGATCACTGATAGCCTAGTGCTGATCAGAGCTGTAATCTGTTATGCAAGAGACAGAAACATTTGGCTGGTAGTCCTAAATTTAGAGCTAATCATGCAATGGTACATGTTTCAGGTACTTTAAAAAAGGGGGGTTTGCAGGAAGGATCTTAGTCTGGGTGGGACAGCTGTAAAATGGACTGATCAACAGAAGTCTCTTTAATGGTCGCCTAACAAAGGCTGTGAATATTTGGAGTGGTGTTGATTGTCTCTGCCGAATCAAAACCGACACGTGGCAGAATAAAACCGACATGTGGGTTATACTCAACACCGAGAGGTGGTTATACTACGTCAACACATCAAATCTGTTCAAACTGTTACTGAGAGCTCAGCAACTGTGCAATCTGAAACAAAAATATAGCATACACAAAACATTCTAATAAAGAAACACCATTTTAAATACAGAAGCTTAAAAAAAGAAATGTTTTGTATTCACATAAGCTGGCATTGCAAGGTGGGAAAACATCACCCATGAGTATCTTTGTAAAAATGAGAATAATGACTTGAAAGAATAAAAACACAAGCTGTTGATGTGCAAGTATGAGTACATTTTTTCTATTTGAATAAAAATTGTACATGCTACATGGGAACACCTTACCCACCAATTACATTTAGAAACACTGGTAGAGTATGTATTTATGTATTCAGGCCACAAAATAATCCTACCGGCAAACTATGAACAGTTAAACTGTTGGCTTGTCCATTTCACTGCCAATAATTTTGTAAAGGAGACGTCTAACTTGTAGGGACGGCAGTGTAAAAGCTGCCATCTATACCTCTACCAAATACAGCTGAAGACAAGTGTGTGGGAGACCTGTGCCCCCGACTACCACAGAGGAGACTATTGTTCTGTCCCTGAAGCTGCAGCTCAGGATTTGGTGCTAATTATGAACGAGGAGCTTATGAAAGAGGCGGAAGACAGATGACAAAAAGGTCACCTTTGTCCCCAAAACTACAGTGAGATCTTTTCCAACTACAAGCCTCACAGCATTTTCAAGGCCTTTCTTATTATATGCTGGGTCCATTAGTGACAGAGAGCGGTTCCAACAGTCCAGAGTAATTTCTTTCCTTACCCCTCACATCGTGGGCTTTCTGGCAGATGAGCTCATTCCACATAAGATCCATTGAACAGCTTTCCTTTCGAAGTGCACACCAATGTCTTCACAAGAAGTGCAACTCACACAGACTCAGGGTACGGGTTTAATGCTGCATTCGCCTGTGAAAGCAGCATAAGCTCTTAGACACCTTCATCCCTTGTTCATTTCTGAGAGAATAATTCAGCTCTTTACTGTGTCCTACCGGCTTGTGAACCATCAGAACAGACCACTTGTCAAGGCATGGAGCCACTCAGTGTAAAAACTCATCCTTGTCTACATGCTATTTGTTATAGAATTTGCACATTTAAATATGGTTTGTACACATTTTCTTTCCATTTAGCAAATGCTTTTTATTAATTATTTTATTTTATTTTATTTTTATTTTATATAATTATTATTATTTTTGGTCCTTTGACATTCTGAACTCTGATGAGCTCACTTGCTTAGATTTGTAGAATCTAATGAAGCAGCGAAGATGTAGATTTAACACACAAAGCTTTCAATCCTTTTCTCCTAAACTTACATTTAAAGTAAATATGCACACAATCAAAATCTGACCATCTTAATTACAGGAGATAAAAGAAAGAAAGAAAATGTTTTGTATTTGCGTAATCTGCCCTACAGTGGCTAAATGCTGCACCGCAAGGTAGAACAGTCTCTTCCAATAAAAAAGAGAAATATCGCTTAAAGAATGTAAACACGAGGTGCCGATTTATCGAAATATCTGTAACTCTACAACATACGAACACGTGTCCATCCACCTACAGTTGGAAACACTGGCAGAGCACCCTACTACATATTTTTACGCATATTTACGTGTCCTAAACTAAACACACACACGCACGCACACACACAAAAAAAAAATATGTACACAGTTGGCCTGAACATATTAGACATTCCAATAAAAAACACCAACACCTACATCACTCCAGCCACATATACAGTTAGCCCTCAGCTCACTTAGCCTTTCAACATCAGAACGTAATTAAACGCTCAAAAAACAAGGACCAGATCATGGTTCAGTCACAAAGTAGCAAATTACCTACGAAAGAAGCACAAGATGCTTAGCAAAGTAGGAAACAAAGCGCGATTTCTGGCTTATCACACTAAATTCGAGAGTAACTTGGTCACGTGAGGCGTAACTTCATGACTAACCCGTACTACGAAAGGTGAACAGGTTTGTCATGAGGTATGTTGCTGTGGCAATTTACGCAGTGGGTTAATCATGGTCCGACCAGAATATGTTCTAACTTAACTCGCACTTTAGCGTGAACCCGCCCGCGCAAGTCCCGCCCCTCCACACACGAGGGTCTTTAGAGAGGGCGAGGGTCTTTAGAGACCGGCAGAATCCGCTGGCATATCCGGACGATATTCTCTATGAATGGTATAGATTCCCAGCCGAGGGAGTTCGTTACGTTTGTCAGCTGATCGGGCCAGAGGTCACTAATGCCACTCCAATGCCCGGTATGCCCGATGTCCAGTCCAGCACTGGTTGGATGCATTTGTGGTTTTCCCTGGCTATTTAAGTGCGCTGAAGATTAAAGAAGGATTTTATGCAATTGCAGATAATTCATTACAGTACACTAGTGTATCTGCACAGGCAAAGTGAGCGTTAAACTGAACACAATTTCCCATAGGATTTCCAAGAGTCATAGGAGCCATTGATTGAACACACCTCCCTATCAGCGCACCTCTGGGAGAGCATGAGGCTGCTTATGTGAATCGTAAATCCATTCACAGCATCAGTGTACAGGTATCTTTACTAATTGATCTGTTATGTGGAGCATATCACTTTTCTGTCTAAGGTGGTGGTTTGTATTTTGTTAGCCTCATCCTTAATCCATATTGGTTATGATGTTAATGTACCATCTAGAGGGCATCTCATATTTCTTCCCCCCTTTTTCTGACAAGAATACGTTCTAACTTAACTCGCACTTTAGCGTGAACCCACCCGCGCAAGTCCCGCCCCTCCACACACGAGGGTCTTTAGAGAGGGCGAGGGTCTTTAGAGACCGGCAGAATCCGCTGGCATATCCGGCAGCCTCATGCTCTCCCAGAGGTGCGCTGATAGGGATGTGTGTGCAATCAATGGCTCCTATGACTCTTGGAAATCCTATGGGAAATTATTATTTTATAAGTTGTTAGTCCTTTTCTCACCCCATTTAGGCTGCTGGTCTACCCTGATGTAAATTATGTCCTTGTGAAACACTATGGCACATCTTTTATTCTTGAATATCATACAAGAACATGCTTTTGTTACAATAGCAGAACAAACTAATGACTTTCGATCCTTAGATGACATGTGACTACTAGCTCCTGGTGACAAGCCAGGATGCACGGTGGCCAGGCTCAGTCCACGACTCACGCAGTTTTAGGGAGTCCACACTATCCCAACGATTTGAGGAAGGTAATGCAATCTGCATCCTAAAGATTTGCTGACTCAAATTGCATGTGACAGTCTCTCTCCATTTGTTCACAGGACGTTTTGATGGCCTTCTGCTGGGGGACCGAGAATACCCATGCCTCACTCACCTGCTAACCCCTTACGCTGAGCCTCAGACAAGGCCACAAGCAAAATACAACATAGCTCATGGCAACACGAGGGGCAGAACTGAAATGACTTTTGGGGTCTTGAAAGCACGTTTTGCATGCCCGAAGGGGCTACGAGTGAAGCCCGAGAGGGCCTGTCAGGTTGTATCAGCATGTGTGGTACTCCACAACATTGCCACCATCCGAAGGGAAAAGACCCCACTCCTGATGCCTATGCCCCCCGATACTGTGGACACACTGACCCTCGACCACCCCACAGGGCGTGCTGTGAGAGAGGCCATCAAGGAGCAGTTTTTCGAATGATGGCAAAAGGAACTATAAATACAGATGAACAAAATGAAGCTTTGTCATTTGTCTTTATTTGTTTCTTTGCTTCTGTTCCTACAAATGGAAAGTGAAAATTCAGTGATGGCACACACATATGGATGAAAGACTGGTGAATGTATGGCAAT